>VSMD01040306.1:26496-80612 GCA_008750895.1 Mirza zaza
GCTCACACCCACACACCCACGCCCAGGCTGTGGGCACCCACGGCTCACACCCACACACCCACGCTCAGGCTGTGGGCACCCACGGCTCACACCCACGCTCAGGCTGTGGGCACCCACGGCTCACACCCACACACCCACGCTCAGGCTGTGGGCACCCTCGGCTCACACAGGCGCCCAGGCTGTGGGCACCCTCGGCTCACACCCACACCCATGCCCAGGCTGTGGGCACCCTCGGCTCACACCCGCACCCACGCCCAGGCTGTGGGCACCCGCGGCTCGCACCCGCACCCACGCCCAGGCTATGGGCACCCACGGCTCACCTGCGCCCGTCACCTGCGCCCAGCCACGCCACAGCGTCGGCCTTGTAGGTGGGCACAGAAGCCATACTGCTCCCCAGGCCCTCCACGCAGGCCCGTCTGCGCCGTGTTCCTGCCCAAACCTGCCGTGCACACAGGTGACCTCCAGACCCGTGACCCCTCTGCCTTCCCAAAGACAGCGCGGAGGGCTGCCGTCGCACCTGGGAAATCTGACGGGAGAGGCTCATCCACTGTTACCTGATGTCTGGGTACTTGCTGACCAGAGTCGAGACTTCCAGGTAGAGCAGGGAAGGGTCCGTCAGCTTGATCACTTCTGCGACGGCCACGATGGTGTCGCAGTGACCATCCGCGTCTTCTCCAAACCCCTGGAAAACAGCAGGCGTGTGAGGAGCAGGCCTCGGCTCTATCGCCCGGAGCAGGAGACACACCTGGGTTCCGGCACCTTCAGACCCTTCCCTGGCCAGACACCTTCCTCTTTCATGCAGACACCTCAGGTTTGTCCAGAAGGTGAGGTGGGCCATGCCTGGGGTGGCTGTGGAGTTCCGCCAGTGGGTGCGCCCAGCACCTCAGAACAAAGTGCGCCATGAGGCCATGGGCTGCCACATCTGGGAGCCACCACAGAAGTGCACCTGCCCTGGTCACTGTCCCAGCCACCAAGTTGGCAGGCTCTGGACCCCAGCGCTCCACCTGACAACAGCAGGGGTTCCTGCGTTACATGGCTCCTGACGTGAGCAGCCCTGATCCACTGGCCTGAACCGTTCTGGGGTGGAGACTGAAAAGGCAGCCGCAGGACCACGCTGCCTGCGCTCTGGCAGCTGCACAGAGGAACCGTGACGGGAGGATTCCACTGCACAGCTGCCAATCACTCACGGCTTTCACACGATGCCGGAGATGCTCACCGAAGCCAGCTTCCGGAACAGGAAGCGGAGCTGCTCTGCCTCCCTGACCATCTTCTCGGCGCCCTCCTTGCGTTCCTCGGGGCTCCGGAAGGAAATGCGCTTCTGCATGACGGCCCGAAGGTACTCCACCACCACTCGCCGGTGCGCCTCAGCCGTCATCCTCTGCGGGAGAGACAGCAGTCGGCTGCGGGCACTGCCACGCCGGCAGACACGCGTGTCCCACTGAAACCCAGGCTGGCACTCCCTCTGCCTGTCTGAGCGTCTTGGCTGAGGGCAGAGCGTGGGCTCGACGGGACTCAACGGAATTGACCCACGTGAGGCACACACGTCAGTGCTGCATCCACAGATGGCATCAGTACCTGCTGCTGAGCGCGGCTTAGCTAACGACCGCAGCACCTGACAACCGTGATGGCAGCTTCACAGGAAAGAGGAGCCCAGGGTCAGACGGCGGGTGAGTTTCAGGAGGGAGGACGTGGCAGGGAAGGGAGGCCCTGGGGCACCAGGGTGAGGGAAGGACGGAAGCCAAGGTGGGCACGTGGGCTTGCCAGAGAGGCCCCCCATGACGACGGAACGACAGCCGACACTGGCTGGCAGCAGCAGTCCGCGCCGCTGGGCATCTGCACAGGGTCTGCACCCCGAGGGAGGCTTGTGAGCGACCGTGAAGACCGCCAGGTACAAAACTGCCACTGGGCCTCAGGGCTTGGCTGCCACGCCCGGCGAGATGCACAACATGCACCTGCCCAAAGCAAGCGGCAGCTGTGCCCAGGAACCTCCTGACCCAAAGACCCAACGTTCTGCAGAACGGAAGTGCCCTCTCCTGGGCCGTAAGGGTCTCGTAGATTCCACTGCCCACACAATCCACAGCCGAAGGGCGCAGAAGCACAAGAGAGTAGCCACCAGCACAGCCAAAACCCAACAGGCCCTGCCTGAGCCCAGTGCCCGGCCCAGCTCAGGACACAGGCTTATCTCACACCAACTGACAGCGACCTACAAAACATTTAAAGAAACAAAAGGTGCTAAAACATGCAAAAATAGATTCAGAAGAGACCAGATAAGTTTAAAAAAATAAACACCCATAATTTTTAGGAATTTAAATTCTTGAAACGTAAACTTAATGATTAAAAGAACTTCATTGAAAGTTAGGTTATAAAACCACCTTTAAGAAAAAAAAAGAAACCTACCCATAAAAAAACGATAAATTTGCCATTAAAATTAAGAACATTGTTCCTCAAAGGAAACTGAGCAGTTAGAAGCTGCACCAGGCTGCCCAGCTGGCTCACAGCGACCACACGCCGGCAGCTCCACAGTACTGAGGCCGGGCCAGGCGTCGCAGAGCTGCTCCTGGGGCCCTTCCTGGGCCTATTGACACGTCCCTTCCCTGTGTCCTCAGGGTTGTCCCACTGTGCTTGCCTGTGTTCTCAACTCCTCTTTTTAGGAGGACATCAGCCACACTGGTCAGGGCCACCCTGACACCCTCATGTTAACTCAACCGCTTCAGTGAAGACCTGCTCCAGATGCAGCCCATTCTGAGGTCCTGGGGGTCAGACTTCGACACGTGAACTTGGGGGACATGGTTTGGGCCGTGACAGAAACACACAGATGGAAAGAGCATGTAACTAGGAACCCATTTCCAGAACATACAAAAACTCCTACAGATGGAAAAAGTAACAGACAACTTGATACAAAAACGTGCAAAAGACCTGGATGGCACCTCAGAAAGAGGGATCCGAGTGACCAGCCAGGTAAAAGGTGTCCACTCATCAACACGGGGATGCCAGTTAACCAGAGAGATCCAGACTGGCAGACTCGGAAGGGCACCTGTGCTGGCACACCCACCACCTGCCCACCCCAGCCCCACTCAGGACGGAGAGTGACCCGTGGCCGTGGGATCCTGCACAGCAGAGAAAGCAGACGCTCGCCACCGCTGCTTGGGGAGTAAAGCAGAAAAGTGAGACAAAGATGACAGCGTGATGACGTGTACGCCAAGTCTGGAGCACCCCACACCTGGCTCCACTGCAAGGCGCACACAGGCGGGTGTCCGAGAGGCCAGGACCCGGGAGGAGGGCAGCGTGTGCCCAGAACAAGGCCGCCATGCGCCTCCCTCTCTGGTGCTGGTGGCACGGTGTCGGCCCTGTCACTCCCTGTGGACGGCACCTTTCTATCTCATGTATCCTTAACGGATCATGGGAAATGAGCTCACGATACCATGCTGGGAAGGACAGGAGACCACCTCACACAGCCAACGTGAGCATTAAACTGGACAAAGTCCCAGAAAAACCCTACTGAATTAAGCAACTTAAGGACACAGAGAGGCTGAAGCCTCCCAGGACATCTAAAGAAACAGAACTGTTTCCTCACGGGTCTGGCCCGGACCCCACTGGGCCACCACAAGTGGCCAGGACCAAGGACGGACACGACTCCTCACCACCGGGCTGCAGCCCCTCTCCCGCTGTGGCCGCTGTCCAGGTTCTGTCCCCTGACGGGACTCTGCTGTTCTGCTGCTGTGGGGTGACATAACGGCACATGGTCAACCCACCCACGGTACCGGCAGGGAGCACTGGGACCCCTGTTGCAGGTGCCAGCTGGTCCCGATGCCCACCACAGGTGTGTGGGCCCTAAGCACACTCTCCTGTGGCACCTGCCCTTGCCAAGGTGCCACCACCCAAGCCCACGAGGCCTCACTGCAACCTGTGGTGTCAGCTGTAGTCTCAGGCCAGGGGATGTAGGTCCCCAGAGCTCCAGGCAGCAGTGTGTTGTCTCTGTAACAGCTGTGGACATGCACCTGTTGCTCGGAAGATCCTGGCCTAAGGTTTGCTTTCACCGACCCTCCCAGCAGGCACGGAGGTGGCAGGGCCTCACAGACCTCTCGCACAGTCTTCCTGGCAACTGTGAACAGCCAGGCTGGTTCAATTCAAAACACCTGGGGCTCCCTGTTAAGTACCACTTTTAATGACAAAGAGTTAAAAGAATTTCCTTTAAAAACAGAAATTAGACAAGGACACCCAATGTCCTAGGTGTGCAAGCCAGCACCAAGACAAGGAAAAGACACAGAAGGTATAAGGACCACAAGTAAAAACAACACACCACGTCCTTATCCACGGATGAAACAACTGTCTCCAGAGAACTCCTGAGGGACCCAGACAGATTGCTGGGAAGTTACGAAGTCCTGGACATAAGATCCATGCATCAAATCACTGAAATTGCTATGAACGCCTAATCTTAAAAAGTAACACTTTGAATATCAACAATGGCAACCTGAGGGCAGACCTTGGAAAGGAAACAGCAGCACTGGAGACCTGGAGGGTGAGGGTGAGGATGAGGATGAGGGGAGGGCAGGGCAGGGCTCTGGCACCCTGGGTGTGGGGGGTAGGGGGCAACAGGGGCCTGCACACGGCCCCTCACCCTCCTGTCCTCACCAGGACTGCGTGAGAGCCCCCCACCTCTGCTGGGGCGGAGAAGGACTGGCAGCTGCGTGGGCTCACGGGCGCCCAGGGGAACCCCTGGCTCCTCACGGCCTGACGCCCCACTCTGCTCCGTGGGGCCGGCGCTGCCTGTGCTGGGACATGTGGCACCGACGTCCTCTCCCGCCTGGCGGGTGGAGGCTCGTGGATTGGGGGAAGGAGCAAAGCGGATGTGCTCAGTCTCCACTCAGGAGCTGAGACACCCCACCTTCCCAGGCCTCCTGCTCCCTCGGGCTGCGCCACCAGCAGAACTCACCGGACACGGGGTTCCAACAAGACACGAGGGGCCCTGGCTAGAAGGTGAACCGCAGACGGCGCCCCACATCCTTACCTTCTTATACGGCTTCTTAATTTTGGCAAAATCGTTGAAATAGTCTTCCACGGTGACACAGATGATGTCCACGGCGTTTGACCCCAACAGCCACTTCTTTGTCATCAGCTCGTTCAGATGTTGCTAAAAAGCACAGACGGATCATAGAAACCACCACCTCGAGCCACAGTCACACGCACGTGGGAGGACGGGTCTCTGCTATGTCCCCCGACCTTCTGATTATTACAGCAAGACGCCTCAGGTAAAACCTCTACTGTTACGCAGTAGGCACATACGTGCCACAGCTGCACAGACCGACAGCTGAGACACAAACATGTCCACACATGCGCACCTTCTGCCTTTGGTGTCTGCATGTATCTATTATATGGATATTTACCCAATTCTCTATTGATGGACACAAATTTTTTCACATTTTGCAATTATAAGTAATACAACAGTGAATTTGTATATCTCAGCAGGTGAAATTCCTTAAAATAAAATTCCTTAAGTCAAAAAATATGCAAATTAAAACTACGATAACCATTTCCAAACTGCCCTTCCAAAACTGTGCTGATTCAGTTCTGCACAAAATACAAAAACACACTCTTTTTTTCATGCCCTTGACTGAGCGTGTATCTGTGTTTTTAATCATTGCCATCCTGCTAAGTAATAAATATAATAATATTGAGTCTTTTTTTTTGACACATGGTCTCACTTGTCACACAGGCTGGAGTGTAGTGGTGTCATCATAGCTAACTGCAGCCTCCAACTCATGGGCTCAAGTGATCCTCCTGCCTCAGCATCCCGAGTGGCTGGACTACAGGTGCCACCCACCATACCCAGCTAATTTTTCTATTTTTAGTAGAGATGGGGTCTCACTCTTGCTCAGGCTGGTCTCGAACTCCTGAGCTCAAGCGATCTTCCTGCCTCGGCCTCCCAGAGTGCTGGGAGCCACCGCGCCTGGCCAGTATTCAGTCTTCATCTGCATTTCTTTGATGATCAGTAATATTGGGTATTTTGTTTTGTGTTCTGGACACTGGTATTTCTTTTTCCATGGTCATTCATGTCCTTTGTCTATTTTTCTATTATACTGTCTTTTTTTGCACTGTGAGATAATTTCAAATGCAAGCATTTCCCTCTTTTCTACGAACCAGCTGAGAGTTAAAGTGTCTCTTGGCCTAGGGAGGCTCTCACTGCGTCTCCACTCTCACCTGGCACGGCGCTGCCCACGGTCGGCAGCTACGTCTACCAATCACGCTGGGTCTCCAGCAGGACCACGACATGCTCACGGTTTATTTCTTAAACACGTCCTAATTCTGCCAAACAGCTAAATAATGCTAAACCACCTGTATACTTCTGAAATAACCCTACTTGTTGAAGGTGTGTTATGCCTTTGATAAGGTGCTGAAATCATTCTGTGAGTGACTTTCGCGTGTGTGTTTTGCATCTTTATTCAAAGGTGAAGCTGGTCTATGTGACGTGACTGTGGCTGTGTATGCATGTGTGCTCAGTCTGGCTTCGTGACAGGTGTCTCTGTACTTCCTATTTTGTAATCTGCTAGGTAGTCTGCTGTCCTTGGCGTTTACTCAGAGTCTCTGCTGAGTGTGCATGAGAAGGACCCTGTGCCACGTCACGGGACACAGAGGGCCTCTGCCCTGCTTTGCCTCAAACGCAGTGGACAGCTCAGCTCACAACACGGTGTCCGCACGGGACAGTTTCCGTGTGTCCCCAAGGGCAGTGTGGAGCCGTGTTTCACAGCCCAGAAATGCAGGCGAGAGCCAGCCCACCTCCAGGTCCAGGAAGACCTCCTCGAGCAGCCCGCCGCAGCCCTCCTTGGCGATGGCGTCCAGGACCCCGTCCATGTGTGGCTGGCTCAGAGTCACGCCCTCCTCTTCATTCTTCAAATACTTCCGTTTCAGACTGACTATGGATTCCCTGCAAGGAAACATGTCAGGTTCAGTGAGGAGCCGGAGAACTGCACTCTCCCCGCCCCGCCGCGGCAGCCTGGGCTGGCTCACTTGAAGGTCTGGCAGTTGTTGACAATGGCGATCATGTACTGCACGTAGCAGTGCGGGCGCTGCCGGTCCCGCAGGTGCTCCTCCCGGTACAGCTGCGCCTCCTCCTTGTACCTGCGGGCACAGGCGCACGTCAGACAGCGTCCGAGGGCAGCCACAGCTGCTCGAGCGCCACACGGACACTACGCCCGAGACAGAAACTGAACATTTGACCAGATATGCTTTTAAAAATAAATCTTCAGATGATCCACACTAACAGAAGGACAGAGTAATTGATCATTTACATGGATCATTAAAAAATAATTCCAGATCAGCCTTCACAATATGGTTTAGTGTTCCATTTAGTAACTATAACAATATTGTGAAACATTTAATTGTAAGTATTAGAAAATGATTATCTTATTTTATCTGATACACAACTTACCAAGAAACTCATATAATAGTGTTAAGAGTATCAGCAAAATGTCCTTTTCAGAAATTTTCCCAGAAGAAACCCAATTAAAAATTATCAAGAAGACAGTTGAAATATCAAGAAAACAAACAATATGGCTACATACTTTGTTTTTAAATGTATTACAGAGATTCTCAAACATACATGGGAGTAGAATACTACCATGAATGGTCTGTAAATATTTTTAAGAGATGTTAAGAAAGGAGCGAACAAGGTTCGGCATCAAGGGAATACGTTAGGCGTTATAATTTTGCCATTCTGTCCAAAGTGTGGCTCAGGGCGGCAGATGGCTGAGGGAGGTCAGGGCAGCTCCCTCCGCAGTAGACCCCACCCCATCAATGACTAACTCGGGCTGAGCCCCTCGGGGGGATGGGATAGAGCAGCGGCCCCCAGTCTTTTTGGCACCAGGGCCCAGTTTCATGGAAGAAAATTTCTCCACGGACGGGGTGGGGTGGGGGGCCAAGCTCAGGTGGTGATGCCAGCCATGGAAGCGGCTGTAACACAGAGGAAGCTTCACTCACACACCTGCTACTTGCCTCCTGCTGTGAGGCCCATTCCTAAGTTCCATGGAAGACAATTTTCCACGGATGGGTGGGGGTGGGGTGGGGTGAAGCAGGTGGTAATATGTGGCCCAGTTCCCAATAGGCCGTGGACTAGTACTGGGGCATGGACTGGGAGTTGGGGACCATAGGGATGAGGGACTCAGGCCATGAACCCTGTGGATGGATGGCTGGCGGGGGACTCTGAGCAAAGGGCTTGGCAGTTAGTACCTGAGCCACCAGGACAGGACAGACGGAAGCCACGTCTACTGCCAGATGCAGCACAAGGGCACGCTTGCCAGGGAGTAAATGAAGAGAGAGCTGAGCAAGACTCACAGCTGACTTCGGGGTGGTGGGCAGGTGGCAGTTTGAGGACCAGGCTGAGGGACACCATGAGGGTGCTGGACACGAGAGACCTGCTTGTCTCCCCCACAGCCGGGGCTGGGCGGGGCTGCTCTCCTGGCCAGAGACTGGCTCTCCCAATGACCACGTGCGAGGCAGACCCTGGGGAACCCCTGTGCACACTGGGTGGCACTACAGCTGCAGTGGGGAATACAGGGGAGCAAGGCCAGCCTCTGAGGTTTGCCTCAGACAACTCCAGCAGAGGGAAGGATGGTGTGGAGAAGATGAGGCTCGGGGGCTCTGGAAGGGGCGCTTTTGAACCTGGGCAAGGGGTGAACAGTCTTTGAAGCCATCTTTCTACTTCTGCGCAGGTTTGAAAATCTTCTTCACAAGCAGCCCAGAGGGAGGGGAGCATGCCGGGCTGTGCCCACCTCAAAGCCAGGCCCCCCCAAGTGCCAGCGCCCCCTGCCCCAGAGCAGCCATGTCCCAGCCCAGGAGTGCGCAGGCTCCAACTGCGGTGCCAGCATGTTGGAGCCCACTGCGCAGCAGGGCGGGGAGCCCAGTGGACCCTGTGATCCACGAGAAAGGGCAATCACAACGGTGACCTGCTGCTCCTTCTGCGTTGCTAAGCAACAAAAGGTGGTGACGTTCGGGGAATCTCCAGTCTTAACTGTTGTTCATAACAGGCATATTAGGGTCAACTAATTTTTGCTCTTAACTTTTAAAAACATGTAATTTCTAAATTAGCAGATTGGCAAAAATACATACCTACTTAGGAAAGAATTCATTTGCTGAAGACACAAAACTAGTACCTTTGTTTTCAAATCTTCACTTATCTGAGCAGCAACTTGAAGATTCTGTTCGAACATCTAAAAATTGAAGAACTTATGAATTCTGATATAATCTCACAAGAATACACTTAGAGCACAGGTGTCTAGTCATATAAACCCCCGTCTGCTAACTGGTAGTTAGTGTCTAAATTCAGAGAAAAAAAATGAAATGAAACTACTGTGTTTCCCTGAAAATAAGACCAACCCATAAAATAAGCCCTAGCAGGATCTCTAAGCATTTGCACAATATAAGCCCTACCCCAAAAATAAGACCTAGTGATGGGCGTGGCTACACAGCATATCTGCACAACCCATGCATTTCGTCGCAGAGTGGTAAAGAAGATGAGCAGCCCTTCTCTTCTGCCCCATGAGAGCTCTATTGCTTGATATGAGAGATTGGGGCCAATGGTCCTAAAGGAAATAGAGTCACAAGAAATTCAGGATGGAATTTGGGGTTTGGAGAGTTATGATGATGTTCCAGAAGACAAAGACTTAACTATATTTGAATAAATGTAGATTGTTGTACCATACTTAAAAAAAATAACATATCCCCTAAAATAAGCCCTAGGGGGTCTTCTTGAGGAAAAATAAATATAAGACCCTGTCCTATTTTCAGGGAAACACGGTACTTGAAAAATAACAAAGTCAGCTAAAAAACAAAGAACTTTCTCACCAGGCAACATGTGAATCATTTCTTAATTACCTGCAGACTGATGTCTACCAAGGGGCGCGTGTCTGCCCGCACGCCGCGAGACGGGAGCTGGGACGTGCTGATGGGAGGCGCCCTGGCCTCTCCTGAGGGTGTTTCACCCTCGCTCACGTCTACCTACTTTGTGACGCAGGTTTCTTAAGAGCCAGGGGACAGCACCAGGCCAGTGAGCAGGACAGGGCGGAGGAGGAGGGCGTGGGGTGGAGCTGTCTCGTGCGTCAGTCTCCAGCATGAAGGAGAAGGGGGGCCTGAGGCGTTGCTGACCAACAGCATCATCCAGGGAGAACCATCACCCGCCAGCCTGGCCACAGTCTAAACCCTGTCCCAGGAGATGGAGTCCCCAGTGGATACTCTAACACTGCCCAGATCCCACCCTGGCCACTTCCCTCAAGGGAGAAAACGTCACTCGCCCCAGAGCTAGGAGTGTAGGGAACAGGCGGCAGGGCATTGGGACTCAGGAAGCTGTTAGGACGTCCGGGCGTTTGGCACCTGGTACTACCACCAGTGCAGGAAAGCACCTTGAAAACACTAAAGGTCTTTCCCCAAATCCACCAGACTAGACTCAGTCATGTGGGGTTTCTGATGCCAAAATCTTGGCCATTCACAACAGTAAGAAACATCAAGCAAGCAAACTCAAATTTGAGAGTCACACGTCAATAACATGATTAGGCTCTAGGGTGAACCCGAAAAGACGAGCAAGACCAAAGTGACCCAGGCAGAACTATCTGACAAGTATGGCCCTGGGTTTCCCCAGCTGGCGGGGTGGGGGGTGCAGAGCAGAGGGGAGAACAGGATCGGATGGACCAGGTGGGGCTCTCAATGTCTCTACTCAGCTCTACAAACAAAGACCAAGGGCCCCATGAGCCTCCCAGGACACGGACGAGAAGCCCCATGAGGTACCTGGAAGACGATGGCGGGGAGCGTCGTCTGGTAGTACCCGTCCTGGTCGGCCTCAGGCTCCGTCTCCTTGGCCCAGTCTTTCTTATCTGTTTCTAGTGCTTTCCGTAGCCAGGCGATGATGTTGGACTAGAGCAGGTTCAGCATCATGCAGAAAAGAAGAACAGAACAGGCGCCTCTGAGTCATGCCAAGTGCCCTCTCTGCCACCCCACAGACCAGACTCCACGCAGCACCAGCGTCCTTGCTCCCCGACAAAGAGGGCGAAAGATCGGGGACCTCCTGAGCCGCCTCCGTGGAGGGCAGCACCCAACCAGTCTCCATGGACTTTCACCAAAAGCCTCATCCCGACAGAGGGAGAACGGACCAGACCTCCTGGATGCAGGTCCCGCTGGCGGCTGAGGCTGCCCGTCAGAAGCACAGGGACAAGCGGTGAACAAGTTCTGGCCCCACCGGGCACCCCCTGCCCAGAAGCAGCAGCTTCACCAGCTCAGGCCCCAGGAGAAGACGGCTCCCCTTCCAGGACAGCGGTCGCTGCCCTGTCTTCGCCATCTGGCACGCAGGCCCCCCTCACTGTGATCACCCGTGTCACCAGCCTGCCCCTCAGTCCTGACTGCCACCCTCACCCGGACGCAGAGCCTGGCAGGCGCCACCACACATGCCCTGGGCCCGAAGACGGCTCCCTCCTCCAGAGCCAAGTCCAGAGCAAGGGCTGCTCCCCGCCTCTCATTGCAAATGCACGTCCCTCACCCTGCCTCCTCCTGCCCGCTGCTCAAAGCCCAGCCAACAGGTGCCAGCACAGCGGTTTCTGGGTGTGCAGCCTGGGCGCTACTCACGGTGAGCGTGGACATGTATGTGTCGAGCAGCTCAGAGACCACGTGTGGGGAGAGCAGAGGCTCCAGGGTGCCAACATCCACTTCTGGGGCCAGTTCCACGTTCCCCATCATCTCCACACTGCGGGGAAACCAGGAATGAGAACAGGCCCCGAGGGAGCCAGGAAGAATGTCCTCCAGTGAGTCTAAGTGCTGCTGTTTCTTCCCATGTGCAAACACCCACCGTCCCGGAGGCCTTGGTATCCAGCCTTCCCACCACTCGGACACTCGCTGGCCGTGCAGCCAGTGACCTCAAGCCCGGCCTCGTCCCACTGTGCCGGTTTCACAGGGCCGGGGGCCCAAATGCAGGAGAGAACCCCCAGGGTCTGGCAAACAGGAAGTGCTGCACGGACATGTTTAATTAATAGTCATGAGCTAGCACAGCCGGCCCACTGCCTCCGGGGGTCCTCATCCAAATCAACCAAGCACAGATGGAAAACTTTCGGGAAAAATCAATAAAAATACAATAAAATGGAATACAAATTAAAAACCAATATAGTCTAACTACGTCCACCCGGCTGACACTGCAGTGGGCATTACGAGTGTCCTAGAGAGAATTTAAAGCACACGGGAAATGTGCATGGGGTTATGTGAAAATACCACGCCGTCTAGTGTCGGGGACTTGAGCCTCAGAGGAGGGTCCTGGACCCAAATCCTTTCAATACTGAGGGACGACTGCACTGTGACTTGGAAACATGAGCCACCGAAGTCACCCCTCTGATCTCTGGAAGATGACGACCAACACACAGAACACGTGACATTCCTGATGGAAACGTCCACAGAACCAGCAAAGCCCTGTTCAGCCTACTGTGCAGACGGCAGGGAGCACACACCGCAGGTCAGAAAAAAGCTTTCGTAAGAAACAGTTAATATTTGTGGTTCGGTTCTTAAACATCAAAGGTTTGATCACTTAAGAAAATTCACGTCTTCTGCTGCTTTCCCTAAAAATGTACTAATATCTAGAACACCACCAAATAGTGCCACTAACAGCCAGTCCACCACCTGTAAGAAATCCAACACCTTCCTGAGTGGAGATGTGCTCCGTGAGACTCTACAGGTGTACAAGGACTGCCTACCTAACCCAGACTCTTCCTGTCCTAAGAAGCCGACTCGGGGAGCAGACGTTTCCATGGTGGTGGTGGTGGGGGCGCGCACCCTGCCTGAGCGTCCGGCACAGCAGCGCGTCCTCGGCTGACGGGAAGAAGCTCAGAGTCAAGGCACAGACGCTGCACGCCGCACAGACCCGTGGCCCATCTGTCGGCTGGAGCCCAGGCCATCCTGGGGCCTGGATTTGAACCCTGCCCCCACTTGCAGGCCACAGCACCTGGCTGCTCCTGTGTGCCTCGGTTTTCCCACCCTTAAGGAAGATCGGTGAAGATGATCGCAAGACCTCCCACATCCTAGGATTGTCAGTGCGTGTCAGGCACAGCAAATGCCGAGAACGAATGATCACGACATCGCTGCCGCGCAGCTGTCTGGGGGCACAGTAAAGCCACAAGATCGTCACCTCTGGGTGACACTTCCTTTCTCTTCACATCCTCCTGTCCTGAAGTGTAAAAACTCTCGACTATAAGCAACCACCGGTAAACAACCAAACCTCCCTGCTAAAAAAAGGTTTCCTTAATTTCTCCACAGCAGTGACTTGATGGTGAAAAAGGAGAAAAATCCCAATACATTACTTAATACTGTTTTCTATCCACAAAACCAAGCAAAATTAAAATTACCACTTCAGCCACCCAACCTTAAAGAGTTTCAGAGTATCTCCACCACTGGCTCATTTTTTAAATGCTACCTCAAGTCAGTTCATGCATGAAGTGGCTTGAGCTCCTTCACATGAAGTGACAAAGTCTCACGATAAAATACAAAAAGGATAATTGATTTTTCTAGGACCCTCTATGCTATAACTTTATTTTTGAAAGATTAACTGCTACAGTTTATTGGTGAAAAGAAACAAAACTTGGTGCTGCTAGAAGCTGGGAGGATGATGTTGGTGGTCTTGTCCCCAGCGGGTGACTGTGCAGGTCACGGCCCCTCTGGGGACCACCTGTCCTCACCTGTAAGATGGGGCGAGAACACACCGGCCTCCTGGTGTCCGTGGGGAGAAATGAGCCAGCCATGGCGAGAACAGAAAACAGGCCCAGCACCGAGCTGCTCACCTTGACACCGCCCAGACAGGATGGCGCCCCACCCCGCGGGCTGGGCCCTGACTCAGTGCCCGGGTGCAGGGCACCTGCCCAGAGCTAAACACCATGCTGGACTATTTGGCAACTGTCTGTGGCAGGTTTTACACACAGGTTTCACACACAGGTTTCTACATAAAAGGGAACGGAAGACGTAAACCCGGCTGTACCTCGTGTAAGTGTTCAGCACCCAGGTCAGGAGGCTCACGATCTCGTTGGCTTCCAGGTCCTCTGACGCAAGCTCCTGCATCCGCGTGCTCAGGGCTTGGTGGTACATGTTCAGGAGGTTTTTGAAAATCTCATAATGGGGTGGAAAACACTGAACCATCAGGTTTTTGGCAACGATGAGGTCATCCAGGACGTACTTCCGTATGATTTCCAGGTGGCGGACGAGCCACATCTTGTCCGACTCCCGGGTGTCGGCCTGTGTGCCCTCAATTCTCGTGGTCACGGTTCTCTCCAGGATGGCAAACATTTTCTCTTTCCAATTTTTGGGCCTCTCGGGAGGAACAAAACCGGTTTGCTTTTTTCTGTCAAGTATGCGCCTGTCAATCTTTTCTTCCCTTTCAATGATCCTGACAACCGAGACCAGCAAGGTGGGGTCACGGCGGACGGTGACCAGCGACCTCTGCAGCACCATCCACAGCTGCTTGGCCAGCTCGTCAGAGAGCCCCTGCGTGCTGCCGAAGTAGCTGTGGATGAGGGTCATGTCACGCGTGTTCCCACTGTCCATGCGGTACTGCTCGTACATCAGCCCGTCCCGGGAGCACTCCAGGTCCATGAGCTTCCGGTGGGCTTGCAGGAGCGCCCCCTGCTCGATCAGGTCCTGCGTCTCCCTCACAATCTCGGGCACTAGGAGGGAGGTACAAGAGGGCACCATTAAAAACAATACGTGAAAGGTCAGGTGTAGGATTGGGGGGGGGGCAGCAGAGCAGGGAGCACCAGGGCACCGTCTCCCCACCTGGACGACAGCTCATGGGCAGAACCTGTCTGACGTGAGTATTTTGGAACTGTGGAGTCTATGGACGGCTATGACTGATAAATTGTAGTCAATTCTGGCCAATTTCAGCTCGCAACACAACAGCAGCAACCCACCCCCACCCCACCTGGCCAGGCAACTCTGCAGGTGCTCCACAGCAGCTGGCATAGCTGGGAGGAGCTAGCTGGTAAAAGCACCCTGTCCCCCACACATGGGATCCGTGCTCTGCTCACAGAGGCACTGACAGGTGTATGACCACTGCTGCATCTGCCCACACTGCCACAGGCCGCCCCTGCCTGGAGTGACTTCCCCACCACCTCAACATTTTCTTTGTCCCCTCTAAAAGCCAGGTGTTTAAGAATGGAGACATTCAAAGGCAACTGCACGTACAGAAGAAACTGAACATGCACAACCAAGCAAGGCACAGGCTCAGAGACCTGAGACGACTTTACATTCACACCTCAGTCTGATCCCAGCACAGAGTCTGCAACCCAAAAACAACAATCAGCTCGACCGGGGCAGGGAGAGAATTTGATTTCCAGAGTTACCACACTATTAGATTCAAATGTCTACACACAAAGACATTGTTTCCTTTGAATGTGGCCCATTCAAAGGAAACAAACCCTGAAAAATATCTGACAGCAGATCTACTTGACAAAGACTTTAAAACAACTGTTTAAAGATGCTCAAAGAACTAAAAGAAGATGTGGAGAAAGTAAACAATGCATGGAAAAAAATGGAAATATCAATAGACAGAAAACCTAAAAATAAATCATAATGAAAATCTGAAGCAGATCAGCACAATTACTGAAATGAAACATTCTCCAAGGGATTCAAAGGCAGATCTGAGCCAGCAGAAGGAAAAATTAGCACCTGTGAAGATAAGACAACCAAAATGATTGAGTACAAGGAACAGAAAGAGGAAAGAATGAAGAAAAGTGAACAGAGACCAACATGTGTATCATGGGATTTCTTGAAGGAGAAGAGAAATAGTCAGAGGGATTATTTGAATTAATAATGGCTGAAAACTTCCCCAATTGATGAAAGACATAAATACAAACATCCAAAAAGCTCGATGACCTACAAGCAGGACAAACTCAAAGAGACCCACACCAAGACACAATATGATCAAACTTTTGAAAGAATTTTAAAAGCAGCAGCAGAGAAGCCACTTATAACAAACAAAGGATCCTAAATAAGATTATCAGCGGATTTCTCAGAAGAAAACTTTGCAGGACAGAGGCAGTGAGCTGACATAGTCGTAGTGCTAAAAGAAAAAAACTGCCACCCAAGAATCTTGTATTTAGCAAAACTGTCATGAGGAATATTAAGACGTTCCTAGACAAAAGGTGAGAGAACTCATTCCCACTAGACCTGCCCTGCAAGAAATGCTCACAGGAGCCCTGCTGGTTGGCCTGGAAGGATGCCAGAGAGTGACACAGTTACAGGAAGAAATAAAGTTCTCAATAAAAGTAAATACACAGGCAATTATGAAACCTGCTGTTACTGTAACTTTAGTCTTTAACTTATCTCTTTGTTTTCTACGTGATTTAAGACACTAACACATTTTTAAAATTAATCTTAAAACAAATAACACTGCAACTTTGGATTCTAACTCCATATTTTGTCCTCTACGTAATTTAAGAAACTATTGCATTAAAAAATTATTAGTCTACGTTTTTGGACACACAATGTATAAAGATGTAATTTCGTGAAATCAACCACCAAAAGGGAGTAAGAATGGAGCCACACAGGGACAGAGTTTTTGTATGCTATTGAAATTAAACTGATATACATTCAAAATGAACTGATATAACATTAAGATGTAATCTCTATAGTAATCACAAAGAAAATAGCTGTAGTATATACATAAAAGAAACAAGAAGGGAATTAAAATATTTCACTACAAAAGAAATAAAAACCATAAAAGAATATAACACGGAAATGAGGGGCAAAAGCATTACGTGGCACACAGAAAACAAACAGCAAAATGACAGAAGTCTCTCCTTATCAGTAACTACTTTAATGTAAGTAGATTAAACTCACCAATCAAAAGCAGATTAGAATGGATTAATTTAAAAAACATGATTCAACTATATGTGATACAAGAGACTGACCTTAGAACCAAAGACACAGATTGAAAGTAAAAGGATAGAAAAAGGTATTCCAGATAGAAAAAGGTAAATAGTAATCAAAAGAGAGCAGGGGTGGCTATACGAATATATACAAAGTGGACTTTAAATCAAAAAAGCTAACAAGAGACAAAGAAAGCTATAATATATTATTTCATTAAAGACGAAATATCTGATTTTGAATCAAAAGTTTAGTTCGCTGTATCTCAAACCAGAAGCAGTGCAATTAATCAAAGTACGCGCCTGAACTATCCACGCGGTTTTGCCATCGTAACAGTAGCTTGTGTACGCCAGCAGCTAAGCAGCCTGGAGAGCGGGTGGAGATGAAATCGTGAAAGGCGTTTTCCACAGCTTGCTGAGAATTGAATACTCTTCCTTGCAAGGAGTGGTCCAAAGCCTGGGAGAAGTGGCAGTCAGTTGGTGCGAGGTCTGGTGAACCCAGTGGATGACGGAGAGTTTCCAAGTCCAGCCTCTGCAGTTTGAGCAGCGTTGTTTGTGTGACACGTGATCTTGTAAGAGGAATGGCCTGTCTCTGTGGACCAATCTTGTCTGTTTAATCACAGCATCCTCCTCACTTCATCTACTCGGTTGCATAGGCACCCGCTGTAATCAACTGACCAGGTTTCATGAAGGTGTAGTGGAAAATACCAGCCCTGGACCACCAGACACCACTAGCTTTTTTGATGAATATTCGGTTTTGGACTGTGATTTGGCACTTCTTTTTTTCCCCTCTACTACTTGGCACTTCATCTTTATCCAACCCTTGTGCTGAATGCTTGTAATTGTCAAAAAGAATCCATTTTTCATCACATAGGGTGTAGAAATGGTTCACCTTTACATTGTGACAGCAAAGAAGGCCAAGCTTCGAGACGATTTCTCTTCTGACACTTGTTTAATTCAGGCGGTACCCATCTATCCAGCTTCTTTACCTTGCCCATTTGTTTTAATTGGACCAATATGTTGGAATAGTAACATTAAATCTTGCTGCTAATTCACACGTAGGTTGAGATGGACTCGCTTCCATTACAGCTTTCAGCTCGTCATTGGTCTCAGGTCACCCACACGGCTCATTTTCAAGATTAAAATCACCAGAGTAGATCTTAAACCATCCATGTACTATGAGGTCATTAGCCACATTCTTCCCAAACATTTTGTTGATATTCTGAGCTGTCTGCGCTGCATTGGTTCCATGAAGGAACTCACATTTGAAAATAACACGAATTTTTTACTTATCTATGGTTTCACAAAAATTGCTCTAAAATTTTTTTTGATCAAGGAGGGGATGGGTATATGCACACCTGATGGGTGTGGTGCGAATCGTCTGGGGATGGGCACGCTTGAAGCTCTGACTCGGGTGGGGCAAAGGCAGTATATATAACCTAAATATCTGTACCCCCGTAATATGCTGAAATTTAAAAAAAGATTTAAAAAAAAGAAAAGAAAAATAAATAATTTTTTGAAAGATAACCACAAGTCAAAACATGCATTTAAAAGAATGAAGGATATACCTTCACAATTAAAAAAAAAAAAAGTGTCAAAGTGAATGTCAGCGATATCAACTATCAAACTTAGCAATTAAGGAAATCGGACACTCCATACTTAATAACCTAACATTGACAGTTCAATCCAGCAAGCACATGTAAAAGTATAAACATTTCTGTACTTACCCACAGACAGACCATCAAAATGTATGAATAAAAATTGATAGAAAGAAACAAAGTTCTATAATAATTGTTGGAGACTTCAATATCTTCCTCTCAATAAGGGATAGAACAAGCACACAGAAGATAAGTAAGGAAATACAGGACTTAACAATTAACCAACTAAGTCTAACAGACATATAAAGAACAATACCCAGCAACAATGGAATATACGTTATCCTCAAGTGCACACCACATTCTCCAAGACAAACAATAGATCATGCCACAAATTAAATCTCAGATTTTTGAAAGCTAGATATCATACAAAGTATCTTTTCCAAATACAACAGATGAAGTCAGAAATCAGTATCAGAAGGAAAACTGGAAAATTCACAAATGTAGAAAATAAACAACACACTCTTAACAATCAATCGGGCAGGAAGAACTCATAAGGGAAATTTTTAAAAACTTAGAGAAAAATGAAAATGAAAATATCAGCTCAAAATATCAACAAAATGTTTGGGAAGAATGTGGCTAATGACCTCATAGTACATGGATGGTTTAAGATCTACTCTGGTGATTTTAATCTTGAAAATGAGCCGTGTGGGTGACCTGAGACCAATGACGAGCTGAAAGCTGTAATGGAAGCGAGTCCATCTCAACCTACGTGTGAATTAGCAGCAAGATTTAATGTTACTATTCCAACATACTGGTCCAATTAAAACAATACACTAAAATGTATGGGATGCAGCAAAAGTAAGCTACAGGGTAAATATGTAGCTAAAAATGCTTCCATTAAAAAAGAGAAAGACCTCAGGCTGGGCGTGGTGACTCACTCCTGTAATCCTAGCACTCTGGGAGGCCCACGTGAGTGGGTTGCTCAAGGTCAGGAGTTCAAAACCAGCCTGAGCAAGAGCGAGACCCCGCCTCTACTGTGAACAGAAAGAAATTAATTGGCCAACTAATATATATGGAAAAAAATTAGCCGGGCATAGTGGCGCATGCCTGTAGTCCCAGCTACTCAGGAGGCTGAGGCAGTAGGACTGCTTGAGCCCAGGAATTTGAGGTTGCTGTGAACTAGGTTGACACCACAGTACTGTAGCCCTGGGAACAGAGTGAGACTGTCTCCAAAAAAAAAAAAACAAAAAAAGAGAAAGACCTCAAATCAACGACCTAACAACTTAATAAGTTTTTTTTTCTTTTTTGAGACAGAGTCTCACTTTGTTGCCCAGGCTAGAGTGAGTGCCGTGGTGTCAGCCTAGCTCACAGCAACCTCAATCTCCTGGACTCAAGCGATCCTACTGCCTCAGCCTCCCGAGTAGCTGGGACTACAGGCATGCGCCACCATGCTCGGCTAATTTTTTTCTATATATATTTTTAGTTGGTCAATTAATTTCTTTCTATTTTTCAGTAGAGACGGGGTCTCACTCAGGCTGGTTCTGAACTCCTGACCTTGAGCAATTCACCCGCCTCGGCCTCCCAGAGTGCTAGGATTACAGGTGTGAGCCACCTCCCCCCTGGCAACTTAAGAAGATTTTAAAAAAGAACAAATATACCCAAAGCTAGAAGGAAGAAAAAATAAAGATTAGAGCAGAGATAAACAAAACAGAGAACACAAAAATCCTAGAGAAAATCAAAACAAACAGAAAAGTTGGTTCTTTGAAAAGATCAACAAAACTAACAAATCTTTACCTTAGATGGACTAAAGAAGATTCAAATAAAATCACAAATGCAAGTGGGGACAATACTATCTATTCTACAGAAATAAAAAGGATTACAGGAGAGCACTATAAAAATTATGTATTAACAAATTAGATAACCTATATGAAATGGAACAAATTCCTAGAAAAACAAAACCTACCCACAAAGAAACAAAAAATCTGAACAGACCTATGGTGTGGAGACTGAGTCAGCATCCAAACTCTCCCAACATGAAAAACCTGGGACCCAACAGCTTCACTAGTGAATTCCCAAACATTCAGGAAAGAATGAATACCAACCCTTCTAACGCTTTTCCAAACCATGAAGAGGAAGGAACATATCCTCACTCACGCTTCGAGGTCAGCGTTCTCCCACTGCCAAAGCCGAAGACGCCACAGAAAGGAAAGCTACAGACCCGTGTCCGTGATGAACACGGATGTGACAGTCGCCAACAAAACACCAGCAAACGGAATTCGGCAGCATAGTAAAAGTTTTACACGTCATCACCAAGTGAGGTTTGGTCAACAAATGAAAATCAATCAATGTACTGCAGCACATCAATCGAAGGAAGGACAAAAATCATACCAAAATCTCAAGTGGTAGAGAAAAAGACCTTGACAAAATCCAACATCCTTTCCTGACAGATAAAAACACTCAACAAACTAGGAATAGAAAAACTACCTTAAAATAACAGGCAGGGCTGGGCACTGTGGCTCACACCTATAATCCTAGCACTCTGGGAGGTCGAGGTAG
This sequence comes from Mirza zaza, assembly GCA_008750895.1. Classification (NCBI taxonomy): domain Eukaryota; kingdom Metazoa; phylum Chordata; class Mammalia; order Primates; family Cheirogaleidae; genus Mirza; species Mirza zaza. The sequence goes on from VSMD01040306.1 coordinate 47,522, forward strand.
GAGGATCGCTCAAGGTCAGGAGTTCAAAACCAGCCTGAGCAAGAGCGAGACCCTGTCTCTACTAAAAAATAGAAAGAAATTAATTGGCCAACTAAAAATATATAGAAAAAATTAGCCGGGCATGGTGGTGCATGCCTGTAGTCCCAGCTACTCGGGAGGCTGAGGCAGAAGGATCGCTTGAGCCCAGAAGTTTCAGGTTGCTGTGAGCTAGGCTGATACCATGGCACTCTAGCCTGGGCAACAGAGTGAGACTCTGTCTCACCAAAAAAAAAAAGGAAAAAAAAGAAAATCTACTCCTAGCAAAACCATAGATGTAACTCAGACTCATCTGTCCATCAAGGGAAGAAAATCATTTTCAACTGCTATGGAAAATATGTTAATTCCAGTAATGTGACATTTTGGTCATCAGGCATCAGTTTTACAAGACTGAAAGGAAATGTAATGAGTCCACAGGAGAGAAATCAACCAGAGAGACACCAACTGAGTGTCGGAGGAGACCAGGGTGTGGCAACTTTGTTCTGACTCCAGGTAGCCACCAGTCACCAGAAGGAGCTACTTCCTGAGCACCCATGGAAACGGCAGTACTGTGCCAGCTGTGGTGGCCCTACACGTGGTCCTCCGTGCCACGCCCGTGGAAGACAGGCACACACAAAGCAACAGCAGCTCGAGGCGCTCGACAACGCAGTGGCTGAAAGCATAAAAGGGGTCCAGGAGAGTGTGGGGTGCACAAGACACAGGTCACCAAGGTGCACTGCGTGGAAGCAAGACCACCTGCCTCAAATCACACGTGGCCTCACGAGCCAAGCAGGATTTGGCTTCAGGGTTACAGACAATTCAGCCATGGCCAGTGTAGGTGAGTCCCAGGTCTCAGGGGCACGTGATGACTGCTGACATGACAAGCTGGGGAGGGAGGCGTGGAACAGAGACATTACAACGGGATGGAAAGAACCTGCCAAGAGACCAGAGACCAGGACACAGACAAAGAAGGCATCAGACCATGCCAAGGTGCTTTTTGGGAGCTTGAAGGGTGGTGGTGACCCTGCCAGAGAGAGGGACCAAGGGAAGAGATGGGCTGGCGGAGGCGGAAGACAAGTGTGAGGCGTGTGAGCACCATGCCAGCTGCCCCGTTCACAGGGCCACTGCTCCCGCAGACCCCAGCTCCTACAAGCTCCTGTACGCACAGCCACACGCCACGCAGGACGGGGGCTCCCCTGGGCTCAGCACTGCAAGACTCTGCAAGTGTGCCTTACCTGCTAACTCATCACTGCCGCCCAGGTCAAAAGACACTGAGCAGACAGAAATCAGACCCACTGTCCAGGCCGAGAGAGGGCCACAGATGTGGAAACTGTCTGTCTCCTACTCACAGGCTCTAGCGGATCAAGGAAAACCAGTGTGAGCCACGAGCATGAGCACCGTGAGGCCGTCAGCGCAGGTTTCCCGGCCGCCACGCCAATACCTGCCGTACCTGAGAAGATGTTCTTGAGGTTCTCCACAGCAGCGGCCAGCTGGCTGTGCTGCACCACAGCATCCTTCACGTCCCGCAGGCTCTCGATGGTATTGATGCTGCGCCTCCAGTCCTTGCTGACATCGGCCAGTGAGCGCTGGATGTCCCCGACGTCCTTCAGGGCGTTGTGGAGCTGGCTGAGGCCCGTGCGCACGCCGTCCAGCTGTGACTGGATCGCGGCCTGAGAGGATATGCAGAGGTAAGCAGAGCCACTCTGCTTCCTGAAGAACAGATCTTCTCCAGGAGGCCGAGTCAGAAAAGAGCCACAGAATAGCAGGAAAGAGTAAATACTCAGAAAAAACAAAATAAAATTAATAAAATTAACAAGGATCTGACTGATTCATAAGAGAACTTTTCCTTGTTTTCTTCACTGCTGCCTGGGAACAGAACAATGATGCATTTTATCCCTTTGCTGAGGAAACTTCACAACACTCCTTGTCTAGTCCCACACCTAGAGGTAGTGGACATCACTGCAGACGTGCCTGGGGTCCATGGCCGCTCTGAGATAGTGTCTTTAGGACGCCACCCACGTCCTCCTTGGGTAGCACTCAGTTTCCAAGGGGGCCTTATCTAGGCAGAGAAAACCCTCAGGACTTTTTCCTCAGTTTGAGGGGTTGGGTTGCATCTGCCCAGCCAGAACCGGACCCAGCTGAGGGGCAGCTGGCCCCGCGGCACAGAGCTGGGACCTCCGAGACACATTCTCACTCTGGGCCAGCCAGATGCCACCCGGCGAGCTGCACAGTCAGAGGCGAGAGGCATGAAGGACGGCAGCGGGTAGATGGGACAGCAAGTCAAAGACCGGCAGCACAGTGGATGCCAGCAGCACTGTCCACCAAGGTCCAAGCGCATTTGGAAACAGTTAACTATCATCATAACAGACCACTCAAGGTTCTAACTCACGACCGTTCACTCTTAGTTAATCTCACAAGTTTTTAGAAAGATAAAACCAAAAATTCAGGCTAAAAATGTAGCAGGTCCAAACTGTTTGATTAACGTGAACCTACTGTCTCAAAGTAATACAAATGCACCTTTGGATGCCTCGTCAGTACAACTGAATGACCCCCCCTTCCGCCCCATCAAGCCTGCTGTCACCTGCCTGCTGCCACTGCTTTTAAGTGGAGAGGTGACCTTGTCACCCTGTCAGTGATCATGAACTTTCCCCAGAGGCATTCTCTTAATCCCCAAAGCCATTCTGCTGCATGTCAACTTTAGCAAGTCATGCCTTTAACATTTCAGAGTTACACCAAGTGTGTATATTTCAGTAAAACCTCACCACTTTATGTAAGTTGAAAGCCAATCCAAATCATAAAATACCCCGAAAAAGAGTGATTTTCTTCCCTGTCTCCCTCACACACACGCTCAATAAACATGTCTAGCTTTCCACTCCTTCCTGCCCTAGGAGACCATAATGCCCCGCACATGGTCAGCCCAGGACAGCATATGTTAAACTGAGCTAAACAAAATGCTCTCTAGTGGTGCTCTGTTCAACAGCTTTAAGTAAAGTAAGAGTACTTATTATTCTTCTAGTATTGTCTAAAAAGGTAAATGAGGCTGGCATGGTGGCTCGTGCCTATAATCCCAGCACTCTGGGAGGCTGAGGTGGGCAGATTGCTTGAGGCCAGGAGTTCAAGATCAGCCTCGGCAACCCAGTGAGACCCTCTCTCTACAAAAATATTTTTCTTTTGTAGAGATGTGGTGTACTGCCTGTAGTCTCAGCTACTTGGAAAGCTGAGGCAGGAGGATCACTTCAAACCCAGGAGTTTGAGGCTTCAGTGAGCTATTATGATGCCACTGTACTCCATCCTGGGTGAAAGAATGAGACCCTGCCTCTAAAAATAACATAACATAACATAACATAACATAAGTTAAATGGACATTTCCAGGTTGCTTAAAAAGACTATTCCCTTGTTGTTTTCAGTATTTCCACAGTTGTCTTTGTAAATCTGTTGATTGGTGATATATTGTTGAAAGGGCTGCTAAGTAAAGTTCAGCTCAACTTCCTCCCACATCATCACAAAATCTAACTTAGCAAAATCATCATGACAACATCAGGCAGGAACCCAAAATGCAAGATAAATGGCTCTGTCCTGCCCAGGAAGTGAAGAAGTGACCTCTCCAGTCCCCTACCTTCAATCTGGCCTCCACGGAGGCCTTCTTCCGTGCCTCTCTTCTACGATACTGCTCCACTTTGTCCAGCTGGTCCGGCCGCTGAAGCATCCCAGCAACCCTCTGGACAGCTGTCGCAACAGCCTCACGGTCTGTCTCCTTCATGGTCAAAACACAGGTGGAATCTCCGTGCCTGTCATGCTAGAGATAGTCTGTGTGCATGGGAGGGAGAGGGCTTTAGGGAGGTAGAAATGTTAGGTACAAACAACCCCCCTAAGAGTCAGTTGATCATAACGGAGCTATGAGAGTGAGAAGATCATTAATCCAGTCCACCTGAAAGAAAGCTGAACTAGGATTAGGAACTCCTCAACAGGATATGCAAGCCTTCAGAACTTAAATATGGGGAGGCTGTAGCTTTAAGAGGACAAGCAGGGGCATTTCCCAGGCCTGAGAGATATGAGCACATGGAGGACACCCCAGACCCACCTCAGAGTTACTCTCTAGGGCACTTCCCTCCCCTAGACAGTGCCACCTTCTCACCCTGGAGCCTTCCCTCAACCCCTGCGCATGCCTGTGGGCAGCCACTAGCACCCTCAGTGAGGACAGGACACAACACAGCACGTGTCTCACCTCTCCCAGCACCAGTCCTATGATTCCTAGCAAAAATCACTACTGCCTTGGGTATACAAAATTCCATTTCATACTTTTTTAACAGCCCTAGAAAACAGAGTGTATGTCCTCCTTTTCTTATGTACGCTCGGACACCAGGCAGCGTGCCTTCACTCCTGGCGCCACCATCACCCCAGCATGGGCTGAAGCGGCTATCTGGTGAGCACCTGGCAAATGAGGGCAGTGGAAAAATATGCATTCCCTTTGACTTTATGCAATTTCCGTTTTCAAGGATACAAGAAAGACTCCTCTTCTCCCAGAATTTTTCATTTATCCCCATTCCCACATGCTTTCTGAAAAACACTCAAAACCCGTGGTGGATTTCTGCAAAATAATTTCTGTCTATGTAAGATCTCTCCTTCCACTTCTCTTTCAAATGGAACTGTTTTGCAACCACTACCTTTCTCCTTTTTTCTATGAGTATAAAATTATGTATACCGATGTAGACTATCTGGACAGGACAGAAAAATACAAAGATGCCAGAGGCAACCACCTTTAAATCCCACCCTCCAAGGGCAACCACTTCTGACAGGGCCATTTCCTCCCAGTTTTTTTCTTTGCATATCTTTTCAAGTTGAGATCCCACTGCTGCATGTGTGGTACTTGCATGCATTCGTTTCTTGTTTTGCTCTGACATGTAATCCTCAGCATTTCCACTGACACTGAAACCTGTACTTTGATTAAAAGGCTGGACCATAACCAAGAAGTGGACATCTAAGCACTCTGCTAGTGCACCCAGCAAGGTCATCTGACCCTCCCCAAGGCTGGAGTCAAGTGTCAGGCTCTCAGACCAGCCTTTCTGGGTGGAAATGGAACAAAGTCAGATGCTAAAAGAAGCTTCTAAGGCCGACAGCTCTCCTTGGAACCAGAACAGAGGAATCTACTCCAATGAGGGGAAAAGGAAAAATATGAAGGACTGGAAAACACAGGGAAGCGAGGTTTCCATCGCAGCCTGATGACTGTCAGATCTCCGGCCACAGGAGCAAAAGGGGAACTCTGAGGCCGTAAACAGACTCAGGTCTAACCCCATCCGGGCCTTTTCTGACTTTTCGCCCAGCGCTGGCTCAGCAGTGTGCGCCTCTCCACCGAGGGACGACCGCATGGGTGGGAGGGGCACGGGGGGAAACGGGCACGGAGAAAAGGGGGCACAAGGGGAAAGGACACGGGAACCGGGGAATGGACACGGGCACAGAGAAGACGGGGCACGGGACAAGGGGGGGCACGAGGGGAGGGGACTCGGGCACGGGAGGCGGCGCACGCCACAGGGTTCCGAACGGCCTGGCGGCCCCACGCCCGCAGGCCCGGCCCCGGGACACCGGAGGAAGAGAGAGAGGGAGAGACAGACCGCGGACGGCGACCACCGCCCAGGACCCGCCGTCGCCTCCTCACCGTCTGCCCTGCTGCCGCCTCTGGGGGCCCGGCCGGAAGTGGGCGTCGCGCGGACACTTCCTCTTCCGGAGACCAGACCGGAAGGGCGGGGCCTGGGCGTACCGAGCGGGAGGTTCCTACCACTGGAGTCCGGTGATCACCTCGGGTTGGCGTAAGAGGATTCCCTCCCTACCGTGGCTCTGTGACCCTCTCAGGTTGGGGGGTTCCCTGCCCACCGGGCCCTGTGACCACCGGGCGGGTGTGGGCTGGGGGTCCCTGCCCACTGGGCCCTGTGACCCTCGGGCGGGGACGGGGAATGAGACCCTGCCCACTGGGGCCCAGTGACCCACCCCCTGGTGGGGCCGGGGAGGGGGGGTCCCTGCCCACTGGGGCCCTATGACTCCCGGGCGGGGGTGCGGAGGGGGTCCCTGCACACTGGGGCCCAGTGACCCACCCCCTGGTGGGGCCGGGGAGGGGGTCCCTGCACGCTGGGGCCCAGTGACCCACCCCCTGGTGGGGCCGGGGAGGGGGGTCCCTGCACGCTAGGGCCCAGTGACCCACCACCTGGCGGGGCTGGGGGGGGTCCCTGCCCACCGGGGCCCTATGACCCCCCGGGCAGGGGTGCGGAGGGAGTCCCTGCACACTGGGGCCCAGTGACCCACCCCCTGGCGGGGCCCTATGACCCCCGGGCGGGGGTGGGGAGGGGGTCCCTGCCCACTGGGGCCCTGTGATCCCCGGGCGAGGGTCCCTGCCTCAGGGCTGCTTTCTACGGGACAGAAGCACAGGCTGGCGGCCACACAGACCTGGCACACACAGGCAAGGCCGGCGCAGGTGCAGGAGCCGCGCTGCCAACTGCTGCCCTCAAACCAGCGGAAACCACAGCCTGGGGATCAGCTGGCTGACCCTGAGTTTATCATTTTAGCTTTACCTTCTAATATCTGAAAATTAGTAAAAAGTTGAGCAATGCAAAAAATGTAAATAAAAAGTAAAAAGTTAAAAATTACGTTTGAAATTAAAACTGTAGGGACATTTTGAAACTGATGAAGAAAAATTTGCCAAAATTACCAAAGCTTTTAGAACTATTACTTCAAAATGTAGCAACATTTAATATTATGAAAGAGACTTACACTGTCTATGTCTGGTGCTGAATTTGGATGTTAAGACGCCCAGTAACCTTCTCAATCAACCAGGCCGGTTAGGTAGGATGCTGTATTAGAGGAATTTAGTTGTTTTTCTTTACCACTGAAGAAAACAAAACATTGGTTAAAAATCTTTTCTGACTTCTGTGTTTTCAAATAGCTGAGAAGCCTCCTATGAAACACCTGGGAATACTGGATGAGTGTACAGCACAGGTGTGTTCAAAGCAAGCAAGGAAATGAGCAGGGGCAGAAGCAGAGGGGAGAGAGGACCCCCAAAGCAGAGGGCCTCGCTGTCCTGGAGCAGGCTGGGTGAGGCATCTCAGGGGTTGGGTTTTTACACCTAGGCAGGACGGAGGATGAAGCTAAGGCTCCCAGCAGGTGGGGTATGGACTGAGAGTCCAGTGCAAGCGTGGATGCTCAAAGGGGTGCATCCTCAGTGAAAGGGCGGATCTGGAAAAACAAACAAGAAAACTTCTCTGGAGTACTGAGGATGACCAGGAGGCTTGCCTGGCTCTGTCAGGGCCCTCGGGCTGGGGAAGGCAACCAGAGAACACACAGCTCAGGTCTGCACTTCACCTGGGTTTAGCCCTTCGTCCTCATCTTTGACAAGAGCAAACTTGAGAGGGAGGGAGGGAGGGGAAAAGCACCGAAGCATCCGAAATCCTGGCCTTGTTCTGGGAGGATAGAAATCCTGATTAGCTCCAGCTCAGGCTTTGCTAATGTGCACATTAAGGATAGCCACTAAAGAAACAGAAACAGAATTGTAGCTTCCAAAGGAAGAGAGGCAACAGGTGGACCCACAGAGACATAATGGAGGAAGATGAAGCAACCCTTGGTGAGATGAAGCTGTGTGTGTCCCAGCTCCACGTGAGCATCTAGCCCCACACATGCCTCTGCAGGGGCCAGACCAGGGTGGAAGAGTCATGTGATGGAGTGGAAATGAGGCAGGGGTGGGGGTGGTAGGGGAGAGGGGATGGGACGGGCCAAGGTGGGGCCACAGGTTAGCCAAGCAGATGGGGGCTGGCCTGGTCTCCCCTGGGAGGACATGGGAGTCTCAGGGCAGCAACCAAGACATCACTGGGACAGGTTTGGGGACAGTGTCCTGCAGGTTGTGGAGGAGGCCTAGACAGGGGTGCCCTTACAGCCACGGGCAGATTCAGGCTCCTTGGGCCACAGGAGGGGACTCTGCCCAGGCGATGACCCCTGCCCCATCCCACACACCCGTCGTCCACTCGAGGTGCACTCAGCTCTGCCTTCCTCGCCCCTTCCAGGGCAGGCTGGGTCTGGGGTGTCCTGAGAGCACCCAGGCAGGTCCCCAGCCCTCCGTGAGTGGGGCCACGGCAAGGAAGCAGCCAGGTGGTTTCCTCCTCCCTGAAACTTTTGGCTCTAGAGAGTTTTTTAAACTTTTATTACTGCCTTCTGTTTAGTGGTGGAGGACTAGCTTAGAATGCAAATTAAGATATGCATTTAAAGGAAAATAAAGTGACTTCATTTGGAAAATCAAGTAGACATTTCCATCCACACTAAACACATTAACATATCATGTATTTTACATCGATATTGCAAATTTCATACAAACAACAGTATAAGAAATATATTTGAGAGCTCTTTGGAAAGGCACTGAGAAACCAGTGGAGTTACATTTATAGTGCATCAGTTTTAAAAATTCAACAAGTTGGTCTAGACATTGAAAACTTTTTTCTAGTAGAAACTTCAAAAATATAATTTGTGTTCATATTCTCTCTTCAGTCCCATTCCCACATTGTATTTTATTTTAACACTTTTTCAGCTATACAGGCAAAAGCTACATGCAAAAGAAAAACATAAACCTGTAATTAGTACTAATAATGACATTTTAGAGCACAAATTACCACATCTGCACCTTCTACATTCCATCATCATCTACCCCACACAATTTTTCAGGAGGGTCATGGTCATAAAATAACAAAAGTGCTGATTCAGGGATGTGTGTTGCCAAGGAGGGGACCTGGGACACAGTGCTGGCCCACGAGCTCAAGGGCCGCAGCCGGGTTGCCCAACATGCCAGACCCGCAGAGTTGATGCCAGACAGTGAGCTCAGCTCCACAAAGCACAGCCCATTGGACAGCAGCCCAACACTCGGTGTGGTGCCTGTCACCCCAGGAGGGCGTGGATGGGGCACATCTGAGGGTCTGGGGGTGAAGGGCAGGATGCTGCAGAGTGGGCTTGGGGCAGAGGCTGCTGTCCCTGCTTCCCAGGGCACCAGCTCTCCCTTGATGGCATTCAAGGGGTCCGGCTGCAGTTGGCAGATATGCAAGGACGTCTCTGGATGCCATCTCCTGGGTCTGGAGTTTTTCCCTGTTACACCCCCCTGGTTCCAGGACACGTGAGGCATGTTACACGCGTGCCTGTGTATGGCTGAGACAGGAAGAGCAGGGGCCACTCTCAGGGACGCAGGTGACACTTCAGCTGAGGGAGATGTGGAGGGCCAAGCTCTAGGATGCAGGAATGCCCAGAGCAGCACATGTTGCTCAGTGGTTCTTGTTTTTGTTTTTTTTTTTTTTGAGACAGAGTCTCACTTTTGTTGACCGGGCTAGAGTGCCGTGGCATCAGCCTCGCTCACAGCAACCTCAAACTCCTGGGCTCAAGCGATCCTCCTGCCTCAGCCTCCCGAGTAGCTGGGACTACAGGCATGCACCGCCATGCCCGGCTAATTTTTATGTGTGTGTGTGTGTGTGTATTTCCTTGGCCAATTAATTTCTTTATAGTAGAGATGGGGTCTCGCTCTTGCTCAGGCTGGTTTTGAACTCCTGACCTTGAGCAATCCACCCACCTCGGCCTCCCAGAGTGCTAGGATTACAGGCGTGAGCCACCATGAGCGTGAGCCCTGCTCTGTTCTTGCAGGATGCTGCAAGTCTGATTATTAATGAAGACCTTCCGTGGTCAGGAGCTGGGCACTGGTTAGAGCAAGAAGGAAGGGGATGGTTCTGAAATTAGACCCTGTGTCTTAAGGACAAAATCCATAAATGCCCAGAGAGCAAAGGTACGCCGTGGCCAGTGCAGGGACCGGTAAAGGCAGGACTCTGCACCAGCTTGGGCAAGAGTGGGAAGCAGGAGGCCGGTCCCCACAGGTGGCGGGTCCTTGAGGGTGGGTGGTCCGCAGGAGGCCGGTCCCCACAGGTGACTAGTCCCCAGGTGATCTGCAGGTGGCTGGTCCCCAGGAGGCTGGTCTGAAGGTGGTTGGTCCCAGGTGGCTGGTCCCCAGGAGGCTGGCCCTCGGGTGACTCTGCTGCCATCATGACTTCAGGCATCCGGCAGAGGAGAGAATGGCAGTGGAAGCGGAGCCTCTGCAGCTCTCATGCCCGCAGCAGCACAGCACCAAGGTCACCTTTGAAAGGTCTCTGTGGGTTCAGCAGGGATGGAACAACCACTGGGTGGACCTTGGGGGTCAACCACTGGGTGGACCTTGGAGGCCACAAATGACCACTCTGGCCCCCGGGCTCGGTGACTATCCCTTCTCTTCAGTTCTGGGAGATCCTCTGCCCCATCCTTGCCCTGTGGGTGACTCGTCCCAAGAACAAGGCAGCTGAGGGGCACGGGCACCCTGGGTGTGTCTAAGTGCACAGATGACCCAGTCCGGCCAGCTGAAACTGAATTTCGACATAGCAAGTGTGCATTCAGCAAATGGCTTCGACACTGAAACAGGGGCTAAACACTGGCACCCAAAAGCCATAGGCAATAGAGAGAAAAAGTCCACGCTGAAGGCAGGATGTACTGGGTGGTAGAGCATTGACGCTCTTGCCCAGTGGGCTCCTACCACTCCTGGGACTCCTGAGTGAAGATGACTTTAGAGGAAGATGCCCTTGTCCCTGAGGAGGAGGGTCTGTGCACCCCAGCACAGGGAGGCCAGCTGCAGGGATCCTGGAGTGCATTGCTGCTGTGGCCTCCTCCTGCTCAGTGGTGGCTTTTATACCCTGCTGTTATGCCCTGGGCTACCGTGCACTGACCAGGGGCGCCCTCTGGCCTGAACCACACCCAGGAAGCAGCATGACCTGCACAGTCAGCTCTACGTTATCTTTGGATGGACTGTGGTGACCTTCATTTTCTGACGTATGCCTTTGTAACCAAATTTCCTACAATTAGAATGTATTACGTTCACAGTATTTTTTTTTTAAATGCTACCTGTTTTGTCTCTAATAATCCTTCCCGGAATGGTGACTGGAATCCTCATTCGAATAAACTGCAGACACAGCAAGTGAGACAGCCTCCACAGACAACTCAATCTCCTACTTCCTTCCTGTGTTCCGAATTCCTCTACGCTTCTGAACTGAGACTAGGTGGACTTCGTATCACGTGACGTGCAGGAGATGGTTTAGCTGGAGACTTCTTCAGGGCCCACCAAAGACACCAGAGAGAGTTCCAGAAGGAGCAGGACGTTGGCCAATTTCCATTCCAGGTCTGGCTACAGACTCTGCCCCGCACTGCGGAGCCCCTGCCTCGTGTGTGGTAAAGTGTGGGGCCCAACCCTGACAGTCTCTTCCACCTGGGACTTCTGGGCTCCTTCCACGGAGGGGCCCATGGTCACCTCTGCTTGGAGAGTCACAGTCCAAGTTCCTGCCACCGCCCTCCACGTTGCTCTCCCCCCACCTGGGGACTGCAGCTGCACAGCGCAGGCCGGGCTGGGGTGGGCTCCAGAGGGCGGAGCAGGAACCTCACCAGAAACTTCTGACTGTGGACACATGGCAACGGCCAGGTGCTCACGGCCCCAGCCAGGCCGATGCAGCCCACTGTCAGCCACTTTCTTAAAGACTTTGGTTCCTTAGAAAGAGAAATAGTTTGCATGTAAGAACTTCCACATGGTTTACAAATTCAGAATAAACTATTACATGTGCTGCACACATAGAACGAGGACTGCACGTGTGCATCTCTGCTGAGAGTGTTCCTTTGAAAAGGCTCCAACTAGCCGGGCACGGTGGCACATGCCTGCAGTTCCAGCTACTTGGGAGGCTGAGGCAGGAGGATCACTGGAGCCCAGGAGTTTGAGGTTTCAGTGAGCTGTGATCACGACACTGCCCTCATGCCTGGGCAACAAAGTGAGACATTGTCTACTGAAAAAACATAACATAAAATAAAAAGGCACTCAGGTGCCCGAGGCCAGGCCCTCCCACCCCGGTGCAGCCCAGGCAGAGAGCAGCTCTGAGAGAGGACGGCGGCTGTTTTCAGCAAAGCTCAGTGCTATGGCAGGAAAGTGCACTCGGGGGCTCTGGGGGGGACTGGGGGCACCAAGGCACTTTTGGGGAACATCCCGGGCACTGCCCCCTGGCTGTGGGCGGCCCAGGGGGGTGAGTCCAGGAGCTCACACTTGACCACGGGGGTGGCCCCAGCAGCTCTGCAGGAGCAGCCCAGCGGTGCCGGGGGCTGGTGCACACAGAGGGGCTGGGGAGGGCCCTGCAGGGGCAGGGTGTGCGTGTGCCCCCGGCAGACACAGTGTGCCGGGCACAAGGGGACCAGCTCCCCGCTGGGCCTGGCAGGGGTCCGGCAGTGCCCCAGGTGTGGAGTGTACACCTGGTACCTGGACTCCGGCTCTGTTTTCAGGTGCATCCTGGTGGGGAAAATGGCCAGATGACGTTTGGCCACGTCACCGGCCCCCAGCCACGCCTGGCTGGGCGAGTAGCTGTCTGCTGCGTCCTCTGACCCCGAGTCCTTCTCCGTCTTGATGGGCACGCCCAGCGGCAACGCCGGGTCACACGGCCCGCCCGGGGGCATCTGCAGCCTGGGGGCCTCGGTGGGGTAGCCCCCCTCGGGGAAGCGCCGCCCCCCAGGCTGAGGGGGCCGGCTCTCCAGGCTCCCCGGGGGGTAGAGGCCGGGGAGAGGCTGCTCCTGGCCCCCGTGGATGTCCCGCCAGGGCCTGCTCGCCAGGCTGGAGCAGGCACTGAGGGGCTGGCCCGGCGACGGGAGGACGGGTGCACTTCTGAACGTGGCCATGCCACCTGCGCCCACCGTGCCCCGAGCACTAGGGTACGGCGGGCAGGAGCCGCGGGGTGCAGGGCGCACGGAGAACAGGTCGCTCTTGCTGGCGGGCAGCCGAGGCCTCAGGCCCCCGCCCTCGCCACGCCTCCCCGCCGCCCAGTCTGGGCGCCTCGTGGGTCCCGGTGGCTCGCAGTGGCCGTGGTGGGCACGAGTCTCCCGAGGCCCCCTCGCTGCAGAGGAGCCACACGGTCTCGCCTGCTGCCCCTCTTCCCTGTCCCTGCAGAGAAAAGGGGCCCCTTAGACAGCAGCCAGGGACACTGGGTGCGGCCTCTCAGGTGAGGCCGGCAGGACACGGGTGGGGTCTGCAAGGGGCTGGGGGCCGGGTCCCCGCCGCCCTGGCCCTCGAACCCACGCGGTGGCCCTGGGAGGCCGGAGCCAGCATCTCGTGTGAGCCCTTCCCTCCTGGGACCCCCGGGGGCCAGGCAGGGCGGGGGAGGATTAGGTGGGGGAGCCGGTGGCATGCTGCCACCCTCCTTGCAGGGAGGCATCCCTTCGAGGCCTGTGCACCGGCACGGCATCCCCACACCGTTCACCACCACCGCTGGCAGAGTGGGAACAGCCCACTGAGCCATAAGGCAGAGAACGCCATCTCCAGCAGCTCCTGGGGCAGCCTGTGTCACTGACCAGCCCAGCGGCGTGCGGCATCAGGGCCGGCAGCTGCATGGTGACGAGGAAGGGACTCCAGGCACAGGAGCCTGCGGGCTCAGCTGAGGCCGGCAGGAGGGGCTGGGGAGGGTTGCAGCAGGGGTGAGGGCAGGATGGGGACAAGTCACCCAGGGTCCAGGTGACAGGTGAGTCCCAGGGTCCGGGGATCTTGGTGGGGCCCAGGGGGCACCCTCCGTCCCAGTCCCTCCCTGGTGTGAGCTCTCAGGGACACGTGTGGCCTCCAGCCTGGGGGCTGCTAGGACATCTCCACGGACAGCGAGTGGTCAGGCCCGCGGCCGGGGCCGTGCGGAGGCCACTGTCCGTCCCCTCCCTGCTCTTGAAGGCCCCGCTTTGGCCGTGCAGGGACCCAGCAGGGGCCGGGCAGGGAGCCAGCCGGCACCACTTACCCTGCAGGCGCCCTGGGGTGCAGGACGAGGCTGGGGCCTCCCCCGAGGCACAGGCAGGGGGCGCTGGCGGGGACACGGGCCCAGCGGCCGGCCTCTGTCTGCGTCCTGAACACCAGCACGCTGTTTTCCCCGTGGCTTCTCCCTGTGGGGTTTAGGCAGCTGTGGCCAAGTGGCTGCTGGACGCAGCCGAGCCGCGCTGGGCGAGAGGTGGCTCAAGTTCCAAGGAGCCACGCCGGAGCCCAGGCGCGGGGTCTGTCCCCGCAGGGCGGGCGCTAAGGCTCCAAGGTAGGTTTCCCCGGGGCAGGCAGAGCTCTCTGAGGGGCAAAAACACATCTCTCTCTGGGAAAGCGGAGATAGAGAATCGTAAAAAGTACCTGGGAAGTAGTCGGGTTTTCCGTGCAGTTCTGGTTCACACAGACTTGCAGTGACTTTTACTCTGTGAAAACAGGTAACAGCAAAGAACACGCAGGTGACATGCGTGCCGACGGTAGGAGTTACCAGTGACAGGAATCACTGTCTGGCCTGAGAGGTGAAGACAGAAACAGTGACTCCATTTGCCTAATTCTTTATAGCTTGTGAAGTCTTTTGTCAGTGACAGATTTGATGAAAATACTGAATCAGTGCTCAGGCCAACGGGACTAATGAACTGGCTTCGGAAAGTGGGTGTCTGCAGAGTAGGTTCTAGAGCCGTGTTTTCCTCCTGGGAGGCTCGAATGAAAACGCAGCCGGTGGTTGTGATTTTTGTCGTCATGTTCCGGGAAGTCGCCACGAATACTGGATTGGTGAGCCCAGAGCCACTGCTCCTGGGGAAGTGTGTGCACAGCTTGAATCCTAACAACTTGTCCTGCTGGGCTCTATTGCCTTTATTTTTCAAAAGACAAATGTTAAGAAACTTGCTTGGGCCGGGCCCAGTGGCTCACGCCTGTAATTCTAGCACTCTGGGAGGCTGAGGCAGGAGGATCACTTGAGCCCCGGAGTTGGAGGTTGCTGTGAGCTAGGCTGACACGGCACTCTACCCCAGGCAACAGAGTGAGACTCTGTCTCAAAAAAAAAAAAAAAGAGAGAAAAAGAAAAGAAAATTGCCTGGTGCTGCCCGGCAGCAGGAGCCAGAGCTGGGGTTCAAGCGCCCCAGCCGGCTGGGCTGCCTGGTCCCGGGCATCCGCGGAGAGCCCCGCGGTGGAGCACGTCCGCCGTCACCACCCGGGCGTGTCCACGAGTGGGCACAGGGCCCAGCACGCACCAATCTGGGGCTTACGAGGGAGTTCCCTGAAGCGGGAGCCTGCACAGAGGGCGGGGGCAGATCGTTAAGTCCGTCGGAGGCGGCGCAAGGAGGACCGGCTGGGCGCGCGTGTCCCGAGAGCTAGCCTCTGAACTCTGAACTCAGCTCAGAGCAGCGTGGTGAGAATTCCAAAACCCCATGGGGTGGGGATCCTCGGCCTAATCAGTTTTCTTCTCCCTTCTGAGTTTTAATAATATTCTGTATGCTGTGGTGTCTATTTATTGCTCCACCTTACACACCTTCCTCCTCTAGTCCTCACAGAGCCTCCAGGTCTGGCATCCTGGCTGCAGGAGGAATGGTGGGTCACCCGGCAACCCCACGCCTGGTCCCCACTGGGCAGTGGCAGGAGGCAGCGGCCAGGCCCGCACTTCCCCGCACCGGCACTAGGGGGCGGCGTGGCCACTCGCAAGCCCAGCTAGGAGGACAGCTGCGGCCCTGGTAGGGACTGTCCCTTTATTGTGCTTTTGGGGCCGGAAAAACACGCAGAAAAGAGAAAGCTCGCTGTGTGCATTTGGGTTATAAAAAAATTCAAGCCAGAATAGCTTTAAAAAGCCAGACGACACTGAGACAACGAGTGACGGTGGCGTATTTCTGGGTGTGCGGTGGCCGGCCAGGCTGCCCTGCCCCAAGCCTGCCAGGGGCCACTGGCTGGCCACATCTCTTACTTTCGCACCTTTCCCTCTGGTATTCTGTTTTTCCTTCCTGTATTTTATATGTTCATCCTTTAAAATAAAAGGTGCATAAGTTTAATTTTAAATGTGTGCTGCTGTTGGTAGCACACGTGGGCACGTGTGGGTCCCAGAGCACCGGCCCGAACCTCCACCGGCCCTCAGGCAGGAGAGAGACGGGAGCCCAGCAGTGCGGCAGCTCACACCTCGCCCAGATCGAAGGCCGGAAAGAGGCGCAGAGACGAGCACAACCACGCAGGGAACCAACACGCAGAACGAAAGCCCAGACTTCCTAACGGTCTAAACGGAGCTTCACGGGTGCACAAGAAGGAGGGAAACTCCGGCCAGGGCCTGCAGAGACACCTCCTGGGCACGCCTTGCTCTGCGCCAGCCCCCGAGAGAGGCCGGGGCGCCCGCTGCACACTGTGCATCTGGAGGCTGCAGAGGCAGGACAGGGGCCTCCCAGCACCTCTGCGGCCCGACAGGCAAGTGGGCTGCGTGGCGAGTCCTGCTGCCCCCACTGCTGCGAGGACTCGGGCTGGACCCGCAGGGGCGCGGTGGGCACACTGCAGACAGCAGCGAGGGACCGGCGCGGCTGGACTCCGGCCACGTCCCCCAGGGTGAGTCTGAAAAGACAGGACTCGGCACTGATGGAAGTTGGGGAGTAGAATGAAAACCCGGCCCACAGGCACAGCCCGGACCAGACGTGTCTGGTAGCGCCTGTGACGCAGAGACGGCAGGTGAGTGCAGGCAGAGCCACGGCACAGGGGACAGGGGACAGGGGACAGGGAGGGCCCCGCCAGGCTCACTGCTCTGCTGGGAGCGAGTCCCTGGCGCTGTGCAGGTGCCAAGGACAGTCGTCTGGATGGCGACTGCCCGCTGAGGCACCTGCAGCCGTCGTCCTGCCAAGTGGGGAAACCACTAACAGAGACTCGGGCCAGACGACAGGACTCCTCGGGAGTGACCACGGGCTGCCGGAGCCACGGCCACAGGCTGATGGAGCCACG
Organism: Mirza zaza; assembly: GCA_008750895.1. Classification (NCBI taxonomy): domain Eukaryota; kingdom Metazoa; phylum Chordata; class Mammalia; order Primates; family Cheirogaleidae; genus Mirza; species Mirza zaza. Next base: position 64,323 of record VSMD01040306.1, read on the forward strand.
TGCCGGCCCTGGGTCTGGGCGCGGCACAGAGGGGTGGGGGACGGAGCCACAGAGCGAGGCCCCTGCCGGAGACCTGCAGCCCAGTCCCCTCCGCCCTGCGGCCTGGGGCGCCCCCCACGGCGGCTCCTCTTTCACCCAGCCAGAAAGCCACTCCAGCTCGATGCAAAATCCCCTGGAGAACCTACCTTGCACCTGGGTTCTCTATTCCAAGCCGTGTCTGTCTCGGCCGTGCACCCCCCTGGCCTGTGACCCTGGCCTGTGACCCCGGCCGGGGTCCAGGGTGGAAGCCCCCTCGGCTGTGGCTCGACTGAGAGGGACGCACAGTCAAGGGACAAAGATGTGTGCTGGGGACTCGGGGGGCTGTAGTCAAGCTGCCCCATGAGGGTAACGGGAGGGTCTTGCTCAGCCCAGGGGGCAGACGGAAGTCGGATCTAAGAGCCCTCTGCCCACCCCACCCCCGTCTCTCTCAGGAGTCTTTCAGCAGTTGGAAAACGCGATTTCCAGACACACAACATTTAAATCGCCCCCAAGACACCGACGGACACAGCTCAGCCTTCACCCACCCTCAGAAACTGTAGGCGAGAAGCTCCCAGGACACTCAGTGCTCCGACTGATCGGTGGCACAGGGACCAGGACCCGCAGGAGGGCGGCTGTGCCCCCCTGCCCGGGGGTGGGTGTGTCTGTCGGGGCCCAGGAGGGTGCGTTACTCACTTTGCGTCCCCAGTGTCTGCCCTGTGCTTCACCCTCAGACATGAGCTCTTCACCTTCGCCTCTGCCGCGGGGGGCAGGAGCACCGGCGCTGCCACGCAGAACAGGGAGAGTCGTGGGGGCAGGGCTGTCCCCGACGGCGCCTTCTTCTTCTGTCCGAACAGGAACTTCAGCTTTCCCTGGAACTGCATGGTCTGGCCATTCAAAGACAGAGAGGAGGGCGGTTCACAGAGCGCACAGCGCCGTGGCCGGAGACACAGAACTGAGTGCGTGAGAGCAGATCACGGTCGCAGGGCAGAAGCGTGTTGGGAAAAACGAAGACACCGGCTGCCCTGGCCTGTGGGACCACCCAGAGGGAGGGGACCCCCTGGCACCTCGCCAGGGCCGCAGGGCGGCTCACGGCTTTGTCTGGCGGCCCTATGAGAGCCTTTAATCGACAAGCATGTAATCCTATGTGCACTGGTGGTGCACACGTGTGTGCTGACCCACAGAGGGGCGAGCACGCATCTGCCTGGCCCGTCCCTGGCCTGAGGCTGAGCCGACATCCACCCCTGGGAGGAATTTGCTGGAGGAGATTCTCTGAGGATGATTTCACCTTTAACACTCCACTTCCAACTTACCCTTCCCATGTTCATGATGACAGAACTTAGGGACAACTTTATCCTATTTGCCTAGAATGTACACTGTGCATTAAAAAGCCAGCAAGTAACTTAGGAGTTTGTGATAAGAGAAAATAAAAGATCTCTCTATAAACGGAAAGCTGGTGTATAACTGAGTTAGTTACCAAGAACCATCAGGACATCCACTCTGTGCTTTCTTCTTCCATCCCTCCCCCAACCTCCCACCTCCATCCTCCTGCCTGTCCATCCATCCCTCATCCAACCTTCATCCTCACCCACGATCCTCCCATCCGTCCCTCCACCTCCATCCTCCTGCCTGTCCATCCATCCCTCATCCAACCTCTATCCTCACCCACCATCCTCCCATCCGTCCCTCCACCTCCATCCTCCTGTCTGTCCATCTGTCCCTTCATCCAACTTCCATCCCAACCCACCATCTTCCCACCTCCATCCTCCTGTCTGTCCATCTGTCCCTTCATCCAACTTCCATCCCAACTCACCATCCTCCCACCTCCATCCTCCTGCCTGTCCATCTGTCCCTTCATCCAACCTCCATCCCCACCCACCATCCTCCCATCTGTCCCCACACCACTCAATCCAGCACCCGTGGGTTTAGAGAAATGCGCAGACCCTGTGAGCACCCGTAGTACACCAGCCACACACGTGTCAAGGAGGAGTCTGGGCAGTGGTGTGCTGGGACACGGTGAACATCCAGCTCCCCAGGGGAAGAAAATCCCTGATTTGTAGTATTTACCAATTTCCTTGGTGTAAATATTCCTACTGTGGCTGATTTCAATCAACCAAATCTCAAAATTCCTGGAATGTTAATAATCGGTTCTGTAAACAGCACAAGGCAGCTCCGCATCACACTGCCTTGCCCAGCCTGTGCTGGGCGGCTGCCACACACACTCCTGCCAACTCGGACACAAGCTTGGGAGGTCAGGCAGGGTCACTGTGTGTCCACACGCTGGGCTCCTTTGCCATGGTGTGGATTAAGGGATTTTAATGCAAAATGTAAGTAGACACTTATGTTTATATCCCTTGTTGTAACATTTTAGCTTCAAACTAACTTCTCTGGCTTGTTTCCTCTATTCAGTTTTTTGTTCTGCAGTTTCATTTTAAACTATATTCCAATCTCTGCTTGATTGCATAATAAAGTCCTTCCAATTAAAAACTCTGGAAATAAGAATTTTTAATTATCCAGGCATTGGTTCTATAATTTTTAAAAAATCATCAATATTTCTTTTTCTTTTTTCTTTTTTTTGAAACAGGGTCTTGCGCTTTGTCCCCCGGAGTGCAATGGTGTCATCATAGCTCACAGCAACCTCAAACTCCTAGGTTGAAGCGATCCTCCCACCTCGGCCTCCCAGAGTGCTAGGGTTGCAGATGTGAGCCACCCTGCCCAGCCTGAACAACATTCCTTATCAACCAATAAATAGTATCTTGATTTCTGCAAAATTTAAAACAAAATAATATCAAAATAAAAGACCTTAATTGTTGACCTTAATTGTTGATTTAATTGTTGCCTAAGTGAGTGGTCCCCAATCTTTTTGGCACTGGGGACTGGTCTCATGGAAGACAATTTTCCACAGATGGGGGTGGAGGGCAGTCGAGGCCCAGGCGGTGACACCAGCGATGGACGTGGCTGTCAACACAGAGGAAGCTTCACTTGCGCCTGCTATGCGGCTGCCCCCATCCCCACTACTAGGTTTCGTGGGAGACAATTTTCCCAGGGATGGGGGTGGACAGCGAAGCTCTGTGCTGGGTCCCTAGCAAGGGGTGGGGCCACAGGCCTGGATGGCAGGTGCTCCGTGCGCAGGGGTGCAGGGGTGACAGCACCTGAGGGTGTGGGGAGGCGGAGGAAGACGGGGGGGGGGGGCACCGCAGAAACACACAGATGCACGAGATGCTTCCTCCATGGGGTATACGGGCCCAAGGTCCCTCAGAGAAGTCCCCCTGCATGCGTGAAGAGTGCATGTCCCTGCTCTTGCTCGTCAGAGACACAGACCAAACACATCTACAAGGGAAGTGGTGATGAGGGTAGAATCCAGGGGCATGGAACCTCCATTTCACTGCTATGTAGCCAGAGCCAAAACATCCCGCCAGGATACAACTAGAGCAACTCATCAAGCTGCCATCACCCTGCACACACGCAAAGGAGCCTGCAGGTTGGCCTGCCTAGGGTGGCGGCCTGAGCACTGTACATGGCCATTGGCCCTGGGCCCCAGCCAGAGAGGGCCAGGCGGGACACACAGGGCGCAGGGAGGGAGGCCTGTGCCAAGCACAGCAGGGTCAGGCAGGACACCGGTGGGTGATCCTGGAAATGGCCAGTGCACAGGAAGGACAAGGCATTTTTCATTCTCTACTTTCTCTCTCTTTTGTGACAGAAATCTCTTTTCTGACAGAAATCTCTCATTTTCTTGAGAGAAAACTCTCTCTTTTCTGACAGATATCTCCTCTTTTCCTGACAGAAATCTCTCACTTGACAGAAATCTCCTCTTTCTTGACAGGAATCTCCCCTCTTTCTTGACAGAAATCTCCTCTTTTCGGACAGAAATCTGTTTCTTGACAGAAATCTGTTTCTTGACAGAAATCTCTTTTCTGATAGAAATCTCCCTCTTTCTTGACAGAAATGTCTCTTTTCTGATGGAAATCTCTTTTCTAACAGAAATCTCCTATATTCTGACAGAAATCTCCCTAACAGAAATCTCTCTTTCCTGACAGAAATCTCCCTGTTTCTTGACAGAAATCTCTCTCTTTCTTGAGAGAAATCTCTTCTTTCTTGACAGAAATCTGTCCCTTTTCTGACAGAAATCTCTTCCTTTCTGACAGAAATCTGTCTCTTTTCTTGTTCCAGCAAGTATTACAGCAAGTGCTAACAGCAACTGACCAGGGAAAGAACCGAGCGGCACACAGAGGGTCAGAGAATCAGCCTTTATTCCGCCTACGGGCTCAGAGGGGCATGCCACCAAATTCTGAGAACCGCTTCCTTGTTCTCCTCCAGTTTTATGCACTTCTTCAGGTTACACACAACCAATCAACTATGAGCATGAGGAGTTATCCAATCAGCGGTGGGATTCAAAAAGCATCCAATCAGCAACAAGCTTTACATATACAATCAGCAACAAGTTTTACATATACAACCAGCAGTTGGATTCAAAAAGCATCCAATCAGCAACAAACTTTACATATCCAATCAGTAGTGGGATTCAAAAAGCATCCAATCAGCAACAAGCTTTACATATCCAATCAGCGGTGAGTTCAAGCATGGGGCTGGGTGGGGGGGTTCCCTGTCATTCTGACAGAAATCTCCTCTTTTCTGACAGAAATCTCTTACTTTCTTCACAGAAATCTCCGCTTCCTGACAGAAATCTCTTTTCTGACAGAAATCTGTTTCTTGACAGAAATCTCCTCTTTTCTGACCAAAATCTCCCTTTCTTGATAGAAATCTCCTCTTTTCTGACGGAAATCTCCTCTTTTCTGACCAAAATCTCCCTCTTTCTTGATAGAAATCTCCTCTTTTCTGACAGAAATCTCACACTTTCTTGATAGAAGTCTCCTCTTTTCTGACAGATAGCTCCTTTTCTGACAGAAATCTCCTGTTGTCTGACAGAAATCTCTCACTTTCTTGACAGAAATCTCTTTTCTGACAGAAATCTGTCTCTTTCCTAACAGAAATCTCCTTTTTCCTGAAAGAAATCTATCTCTTTCCTGGCAGAAATCTCCTCTTTCCTGACAGAAATCTCTCTGTGTCTTGACAGAAATCTCCTCTTTCCTGAAAGAAATCTGTCTCTTTCCTGGCAGAAATCTCCTCTTTCCTGACAGAAATTTCCCTGTATCTTGAAAGAAATCTCCTTTCTGACACAAATCTCCTGTTTTCTGAGAGCAATGTCCTCTTTTCTGAGATATATATATATATATATATATATATATATATATCTTTTCTGACAGAAATACATCTCTTTTCTGACAAAAATCTCCTCTTTTCTGACAGAAATCTCTCTGTTTTTTGGCAGAAATCTCCTCTTTTCTGACATAAATCTCTTACTTTCTTGATAGAAATCTCCCTCTTGTCTGACAGAAATCTCCTCTTTCTTGACAGAAATCTATCTCTTGTCTGACAGAAATCTCCCTCTTTTCTAACAGAAATCTCTTACTTTCTTCATAGAGATCTCTCTCTCTTGTCTGACAGAAATCTCTTTTCTGACAGAAATCTGTCTTCTTGACAGAAATCTCCTCTTTCTTGACAGAAATCTGCTCTTTTCTGACAGTAAACTCCCTCTTTCTTGACAGAAATCTCCTCTTTTCTGACAGAAAGCTCTTACTTTCTTGACAGAAATCTCCTCTTTTCTGACAGAAAGCTCTTACTTTCTTGATAGAAATCTCCCTCTTGTCTGACATAAATCTCTTTTCTGACATAAATCTCACACTTTCTTGACCGAAGTCTCCTCTTTTCTGATATAAATCTCCTGTTGTTTGACAGAAATCTTTTCTGAGAGAAATCTCTCCCTGTTTCCTGACAGAAATCTCTTTCTTGACAGAAATATTTTTTCTGACAGAAATATTCTCTTTTCTGACAGAAATATGGCTCTTTTCTGACGGATAGCTCTCTGTTTCTTAGCAGAAATCTCTTTTCTTGACAGAAATCTCCTTTTTTGACAGAAATCTCCCTGTTTCCTGAAAGAAATCTCTTTTCTGAAAGATATCTCCTTTTCTGACTGAAATCTCTCTTTCTTAACACAAATCTCATCTTTTCTGACAGAAATCTCCCTCCTCCTGACAGAAATCTCCCTCTTTCTTGATAGAAATCTCCTCTTTCTTGACAGAAATCTGTCTCTTTTCTGACAGAAATATCCTGTTTTCTGAGAGAAATCTCTTTTTTTGAAAGAAATATGTCTCTTTTCTGATAGAAATCTCCCTCTTTTCTGACAGAAATCTGTTTCCTGATAGAAATCCTCTTTCCTGACAGAAATCTGTCTTATTGACAGAACTCTCCCTCTTTTCTGACAGAAATCTCCTCTTTTCTGACAGAAATAAATCTCTTTTCTTTATTTTTTTATTTTTATTTTTGAGACAGTCTCATTCTGTTGCCCAGGCTAGAGTGAGTGCCATGGCATCAGCCTAGCTCACAGCAACCTCAATCTACTGGGCTCAAGCAATCCTTCTGCCTCAGCCTCCTGAGTAGCTGGGACTACAGGCATGTGCCACCATGCCCGGCTAATTTTTTTGTATATATATATATATATATATATATATATATTTTAGTTGGTCAATTAATTTCTTTCTATTTTTAGTAGAGACGAGGTCTCGCTCAGGCTGGTTTCGAACTCCTGACCTCAAGCAATCCGCCCACCTCGGCCTCCCAGAGTGCTAGGATTACAGGCGTGAGCCACCACGTCCGGCCAATAAGTCTCTTTTCTGACAGAAATCTCCTCTTTTGTGACAGAAATCTCCCTCCTCACAAAAATCTGTCTCTTTCCTGACAGAAAGCTGTCTCTTATTGACTGAAATATTCCTCTTTTCTGACAGTAATCTCCCTGTTTCTTGACAGAAATCTCCTCTTTTCTGACAGAAATATGTCTCTTTTCTGACAAAAATCTTCACTTTTCTGACAAAAATCTCTTTTCTGACAGAAATCTCCCTCTTTTCTGACATAAATGTCCTCTTTTCTGACAGAAATCTCCGTTTCTTGACAGAAATCTCCTCTTCTCTGACAGAAATCTCCTTTCTTGACAGGAATCTCTTTTCTGACAGAAATCTCCCTCCTTCCTGACAGAAATCTCCCTGTTTCTTGACAGAAATCTTCTCTTTTCTGACAGAAATCTCAGCAGCTCGAGAAAGGACGAGACCCGAGGGCTTGGCCTGGGCCAGGCTCAGCTGGGGTGTCCACGGAGGCTCCCGCAGGACACCCTTTGGCCAGAGTCCTTAGCTAGGACAGAGTTGAGGACTGTCCTCTGTCCTGCCCCACAGGAGCACTGAGCACTGGCCAAAGATGGCCTGGCTTGTGCAGCCCAGGGCAGGAGGTCACTGCTGAGGCTCTGCCTAAGGCCACCATCAGATGGGGGCTGGACGGGTCTGTGGCAGCCCTGGGAGCTGGCAGTCCTGGGTCCTCGGCTGGGGAAGCGGAGTCCCAGTCTCCCGTCCAGCCAGGATACCGGGGTCCGAGGGCCTTGTGGTGCTGACTGTGGCTGCGATGCAAGGGCCCTGCTGAGACCCAGGGCAGAGGCTGGACAGACACAAGTGCCTCGGGGTCTGCAAGGTGGGCAGTGGGTGGGGACGGGCCTCTGCTGTGACATGCACGAGGGAGGACTGTCCCTTCCAGCGAGGGGCTGGGAACGGCTGTGGTCAGATGGAGAAGTGGGAGCCCCAGGCACCCGCTTGCCAGGGAAGTGGCCAAAACCAGCGCTCGGCAGGCCCCATGACTGGGGCTCTGCAGGGTCCTCGGCCCTCGGCAGGAAGTGCGCCGCATTTAGAAAGTATCTTACTGAGTTTTAAACAAAGGTGCAACTAACCCTGCATGAAAACCTACTGCAATTTCAAAAATGCCATCTGGCCTGTTGTGGTGGGTCCCAAGCTTCTCCTCCCCACCACCTGCCCAGCCTGTGTTCCTCCACTCCAGGGACGTGTCCCGCCGTCGAGAAGCCCCTGCCCAGGAGACCTGCGCACTCACCAGGAAGCCGGAGGTGCTGTCTAGCAGGCAGCGCACACGGCAGACAAAGCAGCGGGTCAGGAAGGCCGCGTACTCGGCCGGTGCGCCCGCAGCCCCCTCCTGGGCCCTGAACAGCCTGCGCAGGACGGCGTCCTCACCTGTCGGACAGAGAGGCATGCGCTGGTCACCACACGCAGAACACGGAGCAGGCCGAGGTCACACCAGCCCCTCCCTGACCCCACCCTGCAGACCCGGCTCCGCCAAATCCTGCCTTCATCCCTGCCTTTAGAAACGATTTTCAGCACACATGCACGCGTGACTCTACTGTTCAATTTCGCTTCTTTCTCCATCTCCAAAATGGGATGGCACGTGGGTACCTGGGCTTGCTTTCTGCCATTGTGCTGCTGCATGAGGTGTTTGGGACACCTATGGGGACCTGTGGGAGGGCCAGGGAAGTGCCTCTGCACGGGACCCCCGGCGGACACCATCTCTCCAGGGCCCAGTGCGACTGTGCCTCTGACCCCCTCGCCCTGGGGCCCATCGGGAACTGTGTCCCGGCTGGGCTCGCCTTGCTGGCCAGCAGCCACACACAGATTTGGCAGGGGCAGGGCCGTGAGCCGGTTTGCAGAGGGGTCTTGTGCACAAAAGGGCAACCAACTCTCAAAAGCAGCCCGGAGTCAAACACACTCAGGAGCCACCCCAGGAGCCGGGGTGCAGAGGTGCGGGGACGTGGGGAAAGGTCTCCAAAGACAGGTGCAGCTCAGCGCTGAGCCCGCAGGGAAGAGAGGGAATCGGCAGGCACGGTGGCACAGTTCCCCCGGGCAGCAGCGTGCCCATGGGAGGGACTCCGGGTGCTGGCTGCCCACCTGTGTCTGCGTGCGGGGGCTCCCCACACACTGCCCGGGGCGGGTCCATGGCCCAGTGGAGCTGCCGGCTGAAGTCCTGGCGGTCGTCCACGTGGATGTAGTCATAGATGTTCTGGTGCATCACGTCCGTCTGAAATATCGCAGCCAGGTTATTGCAGCCTCATCCCGAATGAATGTGCTCGCTTTATTCCAACGAGTAATGACTGAAAACAGGCCCACGTCCATCCGTCACACCCAGAAAGACAGAGCCCCACGGAGAATGCAGGAGCCTGACACCGGCTCCCCCTGGAAGGAGCACCCCAGACCGCCGGCCCACCCGCACGGCAGCGCCACGAAAGAGGAGAGAGCGGGAGGCTCAGAGACGGAACATCCTCTGGGCCGGCACTGAGACACCCGCTCTCCTGCTTCACTGCTCAGATTGTGGTGCCCAGAGCTCCGCCAGGCCTGCCGGTCACAGCCTCTCCCCATCCGCTCTGCTCCCACCAGCTGGGAAGTGCAGCCTGCCCTCGCCCAGAGCCCAGAGCGCAGCTCTGCTCCCACCGGCCTGGAAGCACAGCCTGCCCTCGCCCAGAGCACAGCTTTGCTCCCACCGGCCGGGAAACACGTCCTGCCCTCGCCCAGAGCACAGCGCGCCCACGTCTGGCAGGGAGAGACCGCGGCCACGGCCACGAGGACCCACCCTGGTGGGATTCCACTGTCGCCCTCGTCAGTAAGAACGTCTGAGAGTGTGGATGCACCCACAGGCAGGGCCACGTGCCCACCGCCCTCTCCCTCCTTGTAGCTGAAGGAGTCGCTGGGTCCCTGCAGCCGGACGCCGGACCTGGTGGGGACTGCCGTGATCTTTGCGGGACTCGGCTCCCTCAGGGCGGCTGCTTCCAAGCGCAACCGTAATGACTACATGATTCCCCATAAATGGAGGGAAAGCTCTGAAAACTCGGTGAGGCACCGTTTGTGATGAGACATAACCGTAAGCTCACAGGGCGGGACAGACCCGCCGCCTTGCCAGGGAATCCCCTCTGCTGCCCCTGGTGACACTCGCTGGGCCGCCCGGCGTCAGACCAGGTTCAACCTCAGGAAGGCGGGAAAAGACAGGAGCCGCAGGAGCCGGGTTCTAAGCACACGGACACCGCGCAGTCCAAAGAGAACACGTTTCCACAGACGGAGGTGGGCAGATGGAGTCCAGGGAGGGGCAGAGGGAGGTCACGGGTCACATGGAGTCCAGGTTGAGGCAGAGGGAAGGTCAGAGGTCACATGGGGTCCATCTTGAAGCAGAGAGAAGGTCAGAGGTGGCTGCTGTCCCTTGTCAGTGCTGTCCAGGGTCAGGGACCCTGCAGGTAAAGGTGGGGCTGGTGGACAGAGCCCACCTCCTGGTGGGAAGGGAGGCGCCAGGCCTTCCTCAGCCCACACGGGCGGCTCCCACCTGCCTGGGGGCCCTGTGGGCACAAGTGCGCCTCTCACAGGCTGTTTTCCCGTCACCTTCTGGGACTGCAGTGTGACACACAGGCCAGAACGTGCCCAAACCGTGAACACACAGGTGACGCGTCATCGCAAAGAAAATGCTCCGGGTGGCACTGCGCAGGCCACACGCCGGGCGTTGACCCCACCTCGGGGCCCTCCTGCCCCAGACCACGGTCTGCGCCGCGAGCTGCAGGCCAGTTTGCCCATCCTCGAACGTGTGAGAATGGGGCGTGTACACGGGCGTCTGCGCCTTTGCCCAGCGTCACGCTCGGGAGAGGCGCCGCGCTTTGTGTGCCTCTCACTCGCTGCCCACCGTGTGCACCGTGTGAACACGCCACAGCCGACCAGCCCACCTAGCGCTGACGCACACGGGCTATCCCCGAGGGGCCCGCTGCAAAGGACGGGGACGCGGCGTGTCTGGGAACCACGAGTCACCTGGCAACCACCACCTCACTGTCGTCTCAACAGCTCTCCGCCTTGACTGGAAGAAAGCTAACGTCTTTGTCGCACTGAGTCCCGCAATCCATGAATACGGGGTACCCCTCAGTTGGTCTGAACCAACTTCACCTTCCTTGAAGGCGTTCACGTTCCCCGTGTGGAGGTGCTGCATGCCATACGGTAGCAGATTCATTCCACATTTCCGTGTTTTCAGTCCTGTGGTAGACAGCATTTCTCCCTCTATGGTTCTGAGTGAAGAAGACTATGCTGACCTCCTAGCACTGGACAGTCACAATTCTCACGGCACAGTAATAAACAGCCGCTGTGACTCACACCTGCTCTCCCATGTGTTTTTTAGGTGACGCTGAGCTCTGTGGACTCCCGAAGGTGGCGGCTCCTGCAGCCCGTGGTCCCCCACACACCTTGCTCCGCGTCCCAACACCCCCACCGGTCAACTGAGGGGACTGACGTGCAGGGGCCGAGTCTGCGGTTGAACACAGATGGGAGACGGATTAACGTGGACAAGGGCACACTGAAACTGGAAAAGATGTTTCTGACTGGGACAGATTTGAGGACAGGATGAAATGTAAATGTTTTTAGCTTGAGAAAGAAACGTTCTGTATCTAATAATTAGTGTGGTTCCTTGGACCTCCCCGAATTTTCTTAGTCTTTTGGGGTCTGATTCCTACACAGTGATGTCAGGAGACAGCTATGGTGGGGGGATGGGGAAGGAGGGAGAGGAACGCTCACACAGTGTGGAAACAAACTCTGCTTTTACCAGGTACGGGCAGGCCCTACACCTGAGCTTCACACCTCATTCGTGGAGTCCAGAAGAGATACATTTCCAATTTTAATAAACTGCTCTTTCCAGTAGCTGTTTTCACCTTTTTGTGCATAAGTGTGTGTACATGTGTCTGTACATGTGTGTACGTGTGCGTACATGTGTGTGCACATGTGTGCATGTGTGTACATATGTATGTACGTGTACATATGTGCACATGTATAGATATGTGTGCATGTGTCTGTGTGTGTGCATGTGTGTGTACATGTGCCAGCCACACCTGCGGGCTTCAGCCCACTCTGGCTCACACGGAGCATCTCCCCCAGTCTGGGGGCCTCTGAGGGAATAGGCAACTTCTTGAATCAATAAATGCCAATGTCAACAAAAACATACATGTAACACCCATTGGTCCATCACCAAGCATGACGCTGGGATGACACACTCAGACTGCGATAGGAAAGAATTGGTTCCTGACTTTTCGTAAAGCATGTTGCACAGGAAGCTTACAAGAGCGCAAAGCCATTTTAATATTTTAATGACTATTTTGCATAAACTAGGGGCAAGGCCTGATTTAGTGGCGTTTGGAAACAGTTTCCTTATAATAAAGGGAAAACTTTTTTTACGTCTAATGCTTGGGGGAAAATAAAAGATCCAATTAGCAAAGTTGGGACCTGGAACCGCAGCTGCTCTGCAGGGTACTTGCCACCGTCCCCACGGCCAGGCCCTGTGAGCAGGACCACCGAGTCTCGGGGAAGGAGCAGGCTCAGGGGTGGTGGACAACCCGGGGTCCACCCCGACTGGGACTCAGGTTCCCTCTGATGGAACTCAAGTCACCCTGAGGATGTGGCAGGCAGACCGGACAGCTTTCCTGGAATCAGACTCGGCACCTGCAACCTCAGGAGGCTGAGCAGAGGGCCGGGCCTCTGCGGTGCCAGGGTGAGCCACCCTGAACACACTCCGTCCGTCCACGCCCTGCGAGCTCCCCCTGTTTGGGGGCACCAGCACCCCACAGCGGGGAGGCGCCAAGCCCTGGCAGATGCCCCCGGTCTGCTCTTCGCGACTCCCCACTGTGCCAAGGCAGCATCCCAAGCACCGTGTCGGTGGGACGCATGTGCCAGGGTGGGGCGGCCGCCCCAGCTGCGAGGGTCATTCTAGGAACACGGGGCGTGTCACCGATCGCTTCAGGTCTCCCAGAGACAGAGGCCATCGTCCAGAGACGGCAGGGACCCCAGCCAGGACAGGGGGACACGCACTCGGCAGTGCCCTGTGGCCACTGACCGGAGCAATGCCTGGGCACCTGCCCTCGCGGCGGGCGGGGGCGCCTCTCCCCGAGAGCCCGGGGCTCTTGCCATGCTCCCCACGTCCTGTGACCCGCAGCCCCAGGCAGCCCGGCAGGTGCACACGACAGCCACCCTCTGCGGGTGGCCCGGAGCGGCCACTGCTCTGGGTTGGCAGGGCCACCTCCTCCCCTGCACGTGGCCACGTCTCCTCGCCGGGCCGTCCGCGGGCTGACCCAGGCCCGGTGGGAACCGCACCCGCAGTGACACCAGGGGAGGCGTCCAGGCTGTGAACCGCAGCCACCGCGCGGCTCCCCACAGGACAGGCCTGGTGGTCACTCCGTCCTCGAGTTCCTAGGCCTTGGGCTCAGGGGCAGGAAGTCAAACCGAGGGGCAAGGAACTGCCCCCCAGAATCGCCAGGAAGGCAGCAGCTACTTCGGTTTGGGGAAAGTATTCGAAATCAAGGTTTTCATGGAAATGAAGTAAGACGCTAGGCGGCCTCAGGACCTTGGGCGGCGGCTGGGATTCAGGGCTGGGTTTCCACTGCCTTGGCTCCACGGGGCGCCGGCTTCCTGCCTGGCTGAGCGCTTTAGTTTAGTTTAGCTGCTCCAGGCCTCCCGCTGGGCTCCACACACGCCTTCCTCGCTGTGGGCGGAGCCTGCCTGGGACACCTGCCCTCTGCCCACCAGGAGCTCCTGTGCAGGGGCTGCGCTCCTCCTGCAGGGGCCTGTGTCCCCAGTGTCGGCCACGCCGGCTGGCAGCGCCCAGCAGCCCTCCCCCACCCCGCGAGCCCTCCAAGGGCCACTTCCCTGTGAGTCTCACCAGCGCCCCGAGGCGGCATCCTCTGGGCAGCCTGGCCAGGTCGCCTGGTGGACGCCTCTGCCCGGGGGCCTCACCTCCGCCAGGGAGGCCCAGACTGCACGGTCCCGGGCCCAGCCCCGCCTGGGCCACTACGGCCCCCGCCCGCGGCCCGGGACCCTTCACGGCTAATTCCATCTTCCTAGTTAATACTTCTTTACACTAAACTCAGTTAGTTCTTTATATTAAACTGTTCAGCTCACTGCATGGTTTCTGTCTCCAGACTGGACCCTGATTGATAGACCATGCTTTTAATTTTTCAGACTTCTATTTTACTCTTTCTCAAATATACCTGTTTTTATTTTTTAATCATATACTGTTATTTATCTTCCTTTTTTTTTTTTTTTTTTTTGAGACAGAGTCTCGTTCTGTTGCCTGGCTAGAAGTGCAGTGGCGCCAGCCTAGCTCACAGCAACCTCAAACTCCTGGGCTCAAGCGATCCTCCTTCCTCAGCCTCCCAAGTAGCTGGGATTATGGGCATGTGCTACCATGCCTGGCTAATTTTATATATATATATACATATATATTTTAGTTGTCCAGCTAACTTCTTTCTGTTTTTAGTAGAGACGGGGGGGGTTTTGCTCTTGCTCAGGTCTCGAACTCCTGAGCTCAAATGATCCTCCCGCCTCGGCCTCCCAGAGCGCTGGGATTACAGGCATGAGCCAACTCGCTCGGCCTATCTTACTTCTTTAATCTTTTATTGTTTTCAGTGTATCCACATTTCTAGTTCCTTTTGTTCTCTGCAGCTCTCCCAGGGGAGAGCCAATTCCGGCTACCCTGCCGCCAACCCTGTTCTGTCTGTGCCTTTCCTTGTGAGTTTATGGTTTCGTGTTGTGAGCTCCTCTTCGGAGGGGATGTTTTTGCGGGAGTGTAGTTAAAGGGCCCCATGTCTGCTTCTTTGGGTGCCCGGCAATTTCCCCAACCTGCAGCCAGTTTCATTCCCAGCCTGGGAGCCCTCGCTAGGCAGCAGTGTGAGTCCGGGTTCCGCATCTAGGGCTCCTTCTCCTGCCCAGAGCCCAGGCAGAAAAAAATCTTCCTTGTCCCTTTCCCAGGCCTAGGCGGGATTTTCACGGAGACTTTTCTCTGCTAGGCCTGGTGTCTGATGAGGTCTCAACCCCACCCTGGAACCATCCGACCTAGGGCAGCGTCCCACATGAACTGCATGCACGGTCAATAAGGCCCTTCCAGAACAATCTGTGCCCTGAACGTGCCAAGGATCTGAAGTTTAAGATGCTGACCAGGGAGCCACCAACAGGGACGGTGCTGGGGAGGAGAGGCCAGGGTCAGGGTTAGGGTCAGGGTCAGGGTCAGGTGCCGACCGGCTGCTCGGCGGAGGGTGGGAGGCCGAGCAGGACGCCGGCGCAGTCCGGGCTCGCCGTGGTTGGGTCAGACACAGGCACCTCAGCACCACCGGCCTCTCGCTGAGACCCGAACCCGCCTGGAAGAAACGCCACCCTCGACACAGCCCAAGCACGGACATCTCCATCTGATAAAAGCTCAGGGATACGAAAAGCTGGATCGTAGATATTTTTTCAACCCTGACGAGTGTCAGCGTTTACGAAGGTGAGAGAGCCTAATGTTTAACAGACTGAAAAGCTGTTTTGCTTCATTTACCTGGTGGAAGCCCAGATAGTCCACGATCGTTGCTGACGCGTAGAATATCATCCCTTCCGCGCTCACGACCAGGGCAAAGCCATTGAGAGACTGGAAAAGACAAAAACATGGCGTTGGCTCACCCAGAGTGAAAAGCGCGAGCACTGCTTTTGCTCAAACTTTCGACCGTTCCGCCCGTTTCATTGTCCGAGTTCATAAGCACCAGAAACGCCCATTTTTATTTATTTGCCATTATTTCATGACAGATTCCAAGTTGACAGGTGACATGGGAAGTTGGTCATGGTTTATAACACTAAAGACTTGGGTTCTCCTTTTCCTAATAAATATAGAATTATGTTTTATAAAATATAAGCCTCACCTTGACAGGACACCATCAGTACATGAACAGACAACAGGAGCCTTTTATTTTCCTCTGTGAAGAAGTTTGAGCTCACGCACCTTCTTCCGTACACTATTTTGGAATGTTTTTTGGCTTTTCTAAAAGTTGTTAGGCATGAAACATACTGAATTCCATGACGTGCTCTTTGCATGTCTACAGAAATGAGCACGTACTTTTTTTAGTCTGCTAATGGATGGGTTTCCTGGTGATGACTCGTTCTCGCATTCATGGGGCGAACCCTACGTGACCGCGGTCTTTACAACGTCCTTGGAACGGACCAGTTTCACTCAGGAGTGATTCAGCACCTTCAGAGTGAAGCTGCCTCCGGTTGCTCTATTTTGGAGCTCGGTACACGGAGCCTTCAAAGAACTGGGTGCCCTGCCCTCTTTCATTTCTGAATGTGCTCATTTCAGACAAAGATGACGAGCTCCATGGAAGTTTGGTTCACCTCACCTTGAAGGCCATATAGTTTGGGAATGTTTTGAGGAGATGGTGGGTGAAAATGGGGTAGATTCATTCTTTCTTTCTTTCTTTCTTTCTTTTTCCTTCCTTCCTTCCTTCCTTCCTTCCTTCCTTCCTTCCTTCCTTCCTTCCTTCCTTCCTTCCTTCCCTCCCTCCCTCCCTCCCTCCCTCCCTCTCTC
>VSMD01040306.1:80625-90836 GCA_008750895.1 Mirza zaza
CTCTCTCTTTTTTTTTTTTTTTTTGACAGAGTCTCACTGTGTTGCCCAGGCTAGAGTGAGTGCCATGGTATCAGCCTAGCTCACAGCAACCTCAAACTCCTGGGCTCAAGCGATCCTCCTGCCTCAGCCTCCCAAGTAGCTGGGACTACAGGCATGCACCACCATGCCCGGCTAATTTTTCCTATATATTTTTAATTGTCCAGCTAATTTCCTTCTATTTTTAGTAGAGATGGGGGTCTTGCTGTTGCTCAGGCTGGTCTAAAACTCCTGACCTTGAGCGATCCTCCTGCCTTGGCCTCCCAGACTGCTAGGATTACAGGCGTGAGCCACCGCGCCTGGCCCGAAAACGGGGTAGATTTTGATGCCCTGTCAATTTTTTAAATTGTTGTTGGTGAATTCAAGTTTTTAATTTTTTCTTATATCAACTGTGGCATCCTAAACTATTTTCTAGAAATATATCCATTTCATCTTGTTTTTAAATTTACTACTGTATATTATTCATGATATCTTTATGGTTATTAAATCTCAGTTATATCCCTAGTTACTGTGGGATGGCAGGTGTGGAAAGCAAGAGATGGGACTGCGCTGTCTTGACACAAAGTCTTCCTGGTCTTGAGAAGGGAACTCGACAGCCCACGGTGATGCCCAGACGTCACAGTGAAGACGCCCAGAGCCACCTGGTCACCGGGCAGCAAGTGTCCTCCCCACCACCATGAGGACAGTGGCAGGGACACGGGGCAGACCCTCGAGCCGGGATATCTCACTCGCCCTCATGTCACCCTGAGAGGCAGGGATGGTGACGACCCCACCGGCCAGTGCAGGAGCCAGAGGTGCGGGGCGGGGTCACCCGGACAGGGGGGTCATAGACGCCTCGATGTCTTGGAAACACAGACATTCAGGCTTTCAAGTGACTCCCGTGAAGTCTGTGGTGACCGGCAGCAGGGCACGACACTCACCTCCCCGAAATCGCAATAAGGCAGGATACTTTTATTTTCCTTTTTTTTTTTTTTTAAATCTTTACCAATTTGAAAAGAGATAAATTTTTTTACCATTGTAATTTTCATTTCTTTGATTGCTCACTGTAACTTGTATTGCTTCTTTCGTAAACTGCCCATGCGTGTTATGTGCTGATTTTTTACTGGGGTTTGTTAATATGGGTTTCTAAGAACTTCTAAAATACTAGAATTGATGATGCCTAGGCAGCCGAGGATGATGGCAGTCACCTCACCTCGAATCCCCTACCCGGTCCAACACGTGATGGAAAACAGTGAGAACAAGTGAAACTGCACAGCCCAGCCTTCCTTATTATGAGAAAACAGAACGACCAGCTACAAATTACGATTAAGCAAAAAATTCAACATCAAATCCCAAAGAGTTTAAAATAATTGTTACAAGAGAAACAAAGGGGAGAATCCCTCCTCCAGAAACTAGAGAAAGAAGAGCCAACTAAATCTAACGTAAGAAGAAGAAAAATTAAAAATGAGTGAAAAATCGATGAAAATGGTTTAGAACAAATAAAAGATCGACGAAGGCAAAATTTGATTCTTAAAAAAGATCAATAAATGTGATATTCTGCTAGCAAGACTCATCAGGAATAAAACACATTATTGACACCAGGAGTTTAAAAGGGTACATCCTTACAGATCCCATGAATATTAAAATGCTGATAAAGAAATATTAAGAATGATATTTAATAAACAATTTAAATAAAACGGGAAATTCCTTAAAAGACACAAATTAATAAAAGTGATATAAAAACTAGAAGATCTAAGTAGCCTAATATCTATTAAACAAATTGAATTTCTGTTTTTCTTTATTCTTTTTTTTTTTTTTTTTTTAGAAACAGAGTCTTGCTCTGTCCCCCAGGCTGGAGTGCAGTGGAGCGATCACAGCTCACTGTAGCCTCCAACTGCTGGGCTCAAGGGATCCTCCTCCCTCAGCCCCCCCAAGCAGCTGGGACTACAGGCATGAGCCACCACACCTCGCCAAGTTTTGGCTTTGTTATAGAGACGGGTCTCGCTATGTTGTTCAGGCTGGTCTCAGACTCCTTCTGCCTCAGCCTCCCAGAGTGCTGAGTTTACAGGCGTGAGCCACAGCCCGGGCCCCGAAGAGCTACAAGTAGAACTACCATTCAATCCAGCAATCCCATTACTGGGAATCTACAAAGGAAAAAATGACATTCTATAATAAAGACATCTGCACTCAAATGTTCATAGCAGCACAATTCACAATTGCAAAGATGTGGAAACAACCCAAGTGTCCATCAACACACGAGTGGATTAATAAAATGTGGTATATGTATGACATGGAGTACTACTCAGCCACAAAAAATGTGATCTAGTGCCTCTTGTATTATCCTGGATAGAGCTGGAGCCCTTTCTACTAAGTGAAGTATCACAAGAATGGAAAAACAAGCACTGCATGTACTCGCCATCAAATTGGTACTAACTGACCAACACTTATGTGCACAGATAGTAATAACATTCATCAGGTGTCGGGCAGATGAGAGGGGGGAGGAGGGATAGGTATATTCACACCTAATGGGTGTGGTGTGCACTGTCTGGGGGATGGACACGCTTGAAGCTCTGACTCGGGTAGGGCAAAGACAATATATGTAACCTAATATTTGTACCCCCATAATATGGTGAAATAAAAAATAAATAAACAATAAAAATTCAGCTGCAGAGATCTCAAAACACCACCAGCTTGGCTGGCTTTGGATGTACAGAATGAATGAGTGTGCCTGTTCTTATTCTTTGCACTTAAATGTGTATTAAATTAAATTTCTATTTGACGCCCCCTCCAAAAAAAACTCTCTTACAAAGAAAACTTCAGGCCCAGATCAAAAACCATAAAATACCTAGCAATAAATCTAATAAAAGATGTGCAAGACCTGAATATTGAGAACTATGAGATATCGCTGAGACAAAACTTAAAATAAATGAAGAGATGTATGATGTTCCTGGATTGAAACACTCAGTATAAAGTGTCCAATCACCCTAAATTAATCCATAAATATAATGTAATCACAATCATAATCATAGTGGGATTTTTTAATGTAGAAATTGACAATCTGATTCTAAAATTTGTCTCAGAATGCAGAAGACATATCTTGCTAAAGAACAAAATGACAGATCTTATACCAACCGACTTCATGATTTACTACAAGGTATGGTAACCAGGCAAAGTGGTGTCAGAGTGAACAAACTGATCTCCCATCAAGGCACTAGGTCAGCTCAATGGAGAAAGAAAAGTCTTAAGCAACATAGCTGCTTATCTGTCTGGAAAATAGGAACCCTGACTCCTATCTCATTCTACACTCAAAAATTAATTCTAGATATAAAATAGACCTAAACATAAAACCCAGAACCACAACACTTCTATAATAGAAGAAAACCCAGGAAAATATCTTCATGAGCTTGGGGTTCATAGATTTTGATGACAGAAAAACACTAACCCTTAAAGAAAAAACTTGATAAATTGAGCTTCATTTAAAAATACTAAGGCCAGGTGCAGTGGCTCACACCTGTAATCCTAGCACTCTGGGAGGCCGAGGCGGGCGGATTGCTCGAGGTCAGGAGTTTGAAACCAGCCTGAGCAAGAGCGAGACCCCGTCTCTACTATAAATAGAGAGAAATTAATTGGCCAACTAATATATATAGAAAAAATTAGCCAGGCATGGTGGCACATGCCTGTAGTCCCAGCTACTTGGGAGGCTGAGGCAGGAGGATCGCTTGAGCTCAGGAGTTTGAGGTTGCTGTGAGCTAGGCTGACGCCATGGCACTCACTCTAACCTGGGCAACAGAGTGAGACTCTGTCTCAAAAATAAATAAATAAATAAAAAATAAAAATACTAGTACAAGCTGGGCGCGGTGGCTCACGCCTATGATCTTAGCATTCTGCGAGGCCGAGGCAGGAGGATTGCTTCAGGTCAGGAGTTTGAGACCAGCCTGAGCAAAAGCAAGACCCCCATCTCTACCAAAAATAGAAAAATTAGCCATGCACAGTGGTGTATGTACCTGTAATCCCAGCTACTTGGGAGGCTGAGGCAGGAGGATCGCCTGAGCCCAGGAGTTTAAGGTTGCTGTGAGCTATGGTGATGCCACAGCATTCTAGCCCGGGGCAACAGAGGAGTCTCTGTCCCAAAAAAAAAAAAGGGGGAAACTAAAACCATAGTAAGATACCATTTCACACATACTAGGATGGTCACACTCAAAAACACTGACAATACTAAAGATTGGTGAGGAGCAGAGCACAGCCAGCAGGAACGTAAACTGCTACAATCACTTTGGAAAACTGTTCTGCAGTTCCTCAGAAAGCCACAGCCTGGAGCTCCACTCTCAGTGGTGACCCGAGTGAAGTGGGTGCCCAGGAAAGACCTGGACAAGGACGTGCACGTGGCCTCGTTAATAATAATCAGAAACTGGAAACAACCCACACGTCCATCAAGTGGGGAACAAGTGAGTGACCTGCAGAGCAGCCACACAATGAAACGCTACTACGCATTAGCTGTAAAAACCCAGCTAATGCTCTTTTTCGTGGCGCCTCGGAGGCAATCAGCTGCTTCACGATGAAGCTGAATATCTCCTTCCCAGCCACTGGCTGCCAGAAACTCATTGAAGTGGATGATGAACGCAAACTGCATACTTTCTATGAGAAGCGTATGGCCACGGAAGTTGCTGCCCATGCTCTGGGTGAAGAATGGAAGGGTTACGTGGTCCGAATCAGTGGTGGGAAAGACAAGCAAGGTTTCCCCATGAAGCAGGGTGTCTTGACCCATGGCCGTGTTCGCCTGCTACTGAGTTAAGGGGCATTCCTGTTACAGACCAAGGAGAACTGGAGAAAGAAAGCGCAAATCTGTTCGTGGTTGTATTGTGGATGCCAACCTGAGTATTCTCAACTTGGTTATTGTAAAAAAAAGGAGAGAAGGATATCCCTGGACTGACTGATACTACAGTACCTCGTCGTCTGGGGCCCAAAAGAGCTAGCAGAATCCGCAAACTCTTCAATCTGTCTAAAGAAGATGATGTTCGCCAGTATGTTGTGAGGAAGCCCTTAAATAAAGAAGGTAAGAAACCTAGGACCAAAGCACCCAAGATTCAGCGACTTGTTACTCCACGTGTCCTGCAACATAAACGCTGGCATATTGCTCTGAAGAAGCAGCGTACTACGAAAAATAAGGAAGAGGCTGCAGAATATGCTAAACTTTTGGCCAAGAGAATGAAGGAGGCCAAAGAAAAGCCCAGGAACAGATTGCCAAGAGACGTAGGCTATCCTCTCTGAGAGCATCT
Organism: Mirza zaza; assembly: GCA_008750895.1. Classification (NCBI taxonomy): domain Eukaryota; kingdom Metazoa; phylum Chordata; class Mammalia; order Primates; family Cheirogaleidae; genus Mirza; species Mirza zaza. The sequence goes on from VSMD01040306.1 coordinate 85,917, forward strand.
ACTTCTAAGTCTGAGTCGAGCCAAAAATAAGATTTTTTGAGTTAAATAAGACCATATCCTAAAAATCAAAGCAAAACAAAACAAAAAAAAACCCCAGCTAATATCATGCAGAAATATGGATGAATCTCAAAGACAGCTTGTTAAATAAAAGAACCCAGACATAAATGTACAGATTGAAGAGTCTATTTATATGAAATCTAAGGACTGGCCAAATTCATCTCCAACAACAAAGAAGTGATTGAATAAAACAGGGAGACAGATCTCCATACAAACAAAGCTGAAAACCTCAAGTCTATATATTTTCCTAGGAAAATTTATCAAAACTGACCCCATTACAGACAGAAAGCATAAAATATCAGTTTCTGTAGAAGAAACAGAGAAAGTTATCAAGGAACGACCCCATAGAAACGCACCAGGCCCAGATATCTGACACGGGTTCTACCAGATCCCACGAAATCAGGCAACATCACGCTCGTGAATCGCTCCAGAACACAGACAGCGAAGGAGGATTTCTGATTCTCTACAGAAGCACAACACTGACGCTTGACTCCGACATGGAGAGTACAACAAAGAGGAAAATTACAGACCGATGTCACCTGTGAATATCGTTGCAAATGCACCAAATAAAATATTAACCAATAGATTCTAATTTCACATTAAGGAAATAATACACCAATGACCAAGTGGATTTAATCCAGGAATGCAGGGTTGGTTCGACATTAGGAAATCCATTAATATAATGTGCCATATTTATTAAGATAGATCCAAGGAGAAAAATCTTACGGTTATCTCCACAAATACTGAAAAATTTTATGTCATCTTCAAAGATAGTGACTTCAACAAAATTCAACACTTATCCCTGATATGAACGCTCACAAAAATAGGAATTTTTGGAGACTTTCTTAACATGATGACGTGTGTGTGTGTGTCCGTGTGTGTGTCCGTGTGTGTGTGTGTGTGTGTGTGTGAGCATGTCTTATACCTAAGGAAGCAGCTCAATGGGGAAACATCCAAAGTTCTCTAGTAAGATTGAGAAACAAGGCACGATGCCACTGTTGCCACGCCAGGGAATGGGCCCCAAGCGTGGCCTGCCATGTGGTTTTATAATCTAAGTTTTACTAGAACGCAGCCGTACCCACTCACTTAGCTATTGTCTACGGCCGCTTCTGTGCTGTAACAGCAATACTGAGAAGTCGGGACAGAGACAGTATGGCCCAAAAAGCCTGAAATATTCATCATCTGGCCCTTTAAAGACACAATTTGCTGCCCCCTGCCCTGTAGTATTTAATACGGTATTAGAAGTATCAACCGATGCAATTAGACCCGAAAAATCAACAGGAGGCATAACAACTGGGGGAAAAGTAAAACTATTTTCAGATGGTACAACAGTATACCTAGAAAATCCTAGAGAATCAATGACATCAAGAGAACTCAGTAAGAAATTAACATATAGATATAAATAACTTTTTTTTTTCTTTTGTAAGACAGGGTCTCACCCTGTTACCCAGGCTGGAGTGCAGTGGCATCATCACAGCTCACTGCAGCCTCGAACTCCTGGGCTTAGGCGATCCTCCTGCCTCAGCCTCCCGAGTAGCTGGGACTACAGGCATGCGCCACCATACCCAGCTAATTATTTTCTGTATATTTTTAGTTGTCCAGCTAATTTCTTTCTATTTTTAGTAGAGACGGGGTCTCGCTCTTGCTCAGGCTGGTCTCGAACTCCTGACCTGGAGCGACTACCCCCCCCCACCTCGGCCTCCAGGCATGAACCACCACACCCGGCCCCTGTTCCTTCATTTTTAAGGTGAGCGACATTCCGCTGTGCGCACACGGCGTCTCGCCGGCACACGTCCCCGTGGAGGGCTGCTCCCGCCGCTCCCCCGCCTGTGTCTGGTGAGTGACCCCCCACGGCACAGCTGCACGAGGAAGACGTGAGTTTTCAGGGAAGAAAGCACCTGAGCTGAGGACGGAGACTCATTTCGACACCCCGTGCTCTTCCCTGCGATCCTCACCTCGGACAAAAGCGGATCCGAGGCCCCGGACGAAGTCTGTGAGCCGCCGTCTCCCACGGAAGACGCGTGTTGGCACCCCTCCCCGCCCGCCCCCCGCAGGGCGTGGGCACGGCGGGCAGGCAAGGCCCTGGCGCTGCTGACGGAGGGACCATGGCCGGTACCACCCTCCCCACGCGGGGACCGGGCACAGCCGGAGCGACGGGACCTTTGGCCCGGCACCGGGCACCCACAGGGCTCTGCAGACGAGGCCACCATCTCTGAGGTGCTCACTCCTCCGCCGGGACCCTTCGGCCGTGTCCGCTGCACCTAAGGGCTGGCCCAGGGGGGCCTGTGGCTGCCCCTGCCCTGGACACAGGCCGAGGTGGGTGGGATGGTGCCGGGGCACGGAGGGGTGCCGGAAAACGAGGCATCGGTGGGAAAGTCAACGCACTCTCATGAGGACCTGAGTTGCGGAGTGAGACTCGTGGTGGCAGGTGCCATGGGGCACAGGTGACACCAGAAGGGGAGGTGGCCCCAGTGAGGTGCGTCCTCCGCACCCAGGCACCGCCGCGAGCCGGTCGAGCCGCCAGCGCCCGCCACAGCTTTTCCCAATTCAGCAGCTGCCACATACCGAGCATGTCCTGCTAATAATAGTTCAAAGACCAAAGAAATTTTCGGGGCTTGAGTATATAAAATGCCTTCTTAAAAAAGATTTTATGAGATTAGTCACAACCGAAAACAACCTTAATTTTAACTCACAAGGCAAAAAAAAAAAATTTTTTTTTTCTTTTTAAGAAGACCATAAACTGCCGTTTGCAGAGTCATATGGATTCAATATCGGACCCGCTCTCGGGTCCAGAGCCGTCACGCCAAACACGCTTGCACATGTGGGACCGGCTTCCAAATGCGCGTCTCGAACGTTTGTTTGTTTTCTCTCCCTCTCTCTTTTTAATCTTACAAAAATTTTTTTGTTTTTTAAAAACAGGGTACATGGAAAATGAGATCACTTTTTCGAGTGGAAAAAAGGGATTTGGCTCTAAGGTTCAGGCTGCACTTCTTTGAGGGGGAAAACCGCATACGCGTGCTATTACGGACAGTCACGCAGCGCTGTACCTGCAGCTCAGCGGGAGCCCGGGGGCTGCCCGAGCAGGGCCAGCCGAACCGATGCCCCGCCAGCCAGGCCCTGGCCCTCCCCGAAACGTTCCGAGAAAGCTGGGACTTCCTTTGGCAGACCCTTTAAATATCCTGATCTCTTCCAGTTCCCCCGCAGGAAAAATGCCCAGCAAGTACTTCAAAGATTATTTTTGTCAGGGTCATGGCAGAGGGGGGAAAAAAAAAAAAACGAGGGAAAAAGGAACAAGTCTAAACAGTGCCTCTCATCGCTCCTCCTTGGAATAAAGGGAAGCATTGGGCTCCCCTGAGAGCCGTTGCCGCGGCGACGGAGCAACACCACAAAGCCCTGTCACGCGAGCAAGCACCACCGGGCAGGCGCGGGGCAGCGGCCCGGCCCTCTGGAGCCGGATCACTCGCGCTGCCCGTGGGGTTGCGTGCGAGGCAGCCGGCACGCTCGCCGGGGGGCTGTTTATAGATCCCACAAACAGTCAGCTCGGCCGGACTTCCCCCCGCGGAGCAGCCGCGGCACTTGGAGGCCACCGTCCAAGGACGCAGCTGGTTTGCCAGACGTGAGGCAGGTGCGCCCGGAGCCGGGACAGCAGGCCAGGGGGGCGTCCCTCGTCTCCAGCCCAGCCCTGCAGGGGTGAGCCCGGGACTGGACACAGAACACGAGAGCAGGCCCGCCGCCCAGTGCCCACTGTCCTTCCCTCGCAGAAGCTGCCACTCCAAAGCCACTGTCGGCATTCAACACGCGTCACCGCAGAGCACGTAACATTCAGTCGCAAGGTTTCACCCGATGCTCCCTTTACAGCTGTGTGACCCAGGCAAGTTAATTCACCTCTCTGGGCCTCAGTTTCCTCATATGAAAAATGGAATGGGCTGGGCGTGGTGGCTCACGCCTGTAACCCTAAGCACTCTGGGAGGCCAAGGTGGGAGGATCGTTTTAGCTCAGGAGTTCAAGACCAGCCTGAGCAAATATGAGACCCCGTCTCTACTAAAATATAGAAAGAAATTAGCTAGACAACTAAAAAATATATATATAGAAAAAAATTAGCCGGGCATGGTGGTGCATGCCTGTACTCCCAGCTACTCAGGAGGCTGAGGCAGGAGGATCGCTTGAGCCCAGGAGTTGGAGGTTGCTGTGAGCTAGGCTGACGCCACGGCACTCTAGCCTGGGCAACAGAGTAAGACTGTGTCTCAAAAAAAAATTAAAAAAAAGAAAAATGGAATGTCAGCAGGGGCCGCCCATGAGAAAGAGGTGCGTGAAGCGGGGAGCTGCATTGCGGCTGCGGGGGAGGCCTGAGCCCCAGGCGGCCCTCCCTGGGTGGGTCCTCACAACGCAGCGGGCAGGGGCACCCATGGCGCTCTACTTTCTGACGATGGCTCAAGGCCCCCAGAACCGGCCCAGTGCAGCACTGGCTCACGTTCCTCACAGGCACCGGCTCTGCCGGGTTCACGGACCGCTGAGTGGCAACCCAGCGTGGCACTTCCTGATGTCTGGCAGACTGAGCACAAGGAGCCAGTGAGTGGATTCGCACTCACAGCGCGATGTGGATGCTCCTTCCACCAGGTCCTCTCCCAGGGGCAGGTCCAGGACCCAGCTGAGGTCACCTGCAGGCCCTGTGGCGACCCAGGGTTCGCAAGGGCAGGGCCGGGATGCAGGTGTCCAATCCCAGCCGAGCCCGGGGCAGAGGAGAGGCTCAGCAACCTGGCTGACAGGACCCAATGTGCAAGAGCAGGCGAGCAGGGGTGGTGAACGCCCAAGGGTGCAGGTCAGGGGTGAGGGTGCAGGTGGGAGATGAGGGTGCAGGTGGGG
>VSMD01040314.1:0-62814 GCA_008750895.1 Mirza zaza
GGCCGGGCGCGGTGGCTCAAGCCTGTAATCCTAGCTCTCTGGGAGGCCGAGGTGGGCGGATCGTTTGAGCTCAGGAGTTCGAGACCAGCCTGAGCAAGAGAGAGACCCCATCTCTACTATAAATAGAAGGAAATTAATTGGCCAACTAAAATATATATAGAAAAAAAAAATTAGCCGCGCATGGTGGCGCATGCCTGTAGTCCCAGCTACTTGGGAGGCTGAGGCAGCAGGATTGCTTGAGCCCAGGAGTTTGAGGTTGCTGTGAGCTAGGCTGATGCCACGGCACTCACTCTAGCCTGGGCAATAAAGTGAGACTCTGTCTCAAAAAAAAAAAAAAAAAAAATTTACTAAGACATTAGGATAAATTTCATATTAATGTGCAATTTTAAATTTTCTATATTAGTAATGTATAATCTTTTATGTAGATGAAATTCTTTACACTTAGCAATTTTGTTATGATATTCTAAAGTTATGATTTCTGAATAATTTCAGATACTATTTTTGTTGTCAATTATTTGATGATAAGATCTATGTGAATAAGAAAATATCCAGATAAGTGGCTTCCTTGATTTTTGTTTTCATTTTCTATTCTTCCCCAATTATTCTGTGACTGCATAAATTAGTTATACCTCTGTAGTAGTTTCTTCAGCTGTTAACTAGGATTGACATTAACTGTCTGCTCCCTAGAGATGAAATGAGCAGCTACGGTTTAGGATTTTAAAACATTTTTGGATTCTATGGCTGACAGTCTGAGCATCATTTCTAATAACTCGTGGGTTACTACATTTTCTGATTAGAAAGCATTTTCACAAATCAGATAAAAAATGCATGAATCATCATGTTTTGTATAAGAAATGAAATTTAAAGATCCTGACTTTTAAAATCCTTATTTTAAAAAATGCCTTGTGAAAATATGTTTGATTTAGGAATTTTAAATACATTTAAGTCTTTTTGAATTTTAATGACCTACTTTCTGCAAATAACCTTAAAAAAAGCAAGCATTTAATTGAATCTCCCAAGGACTGACAGCTCTGAGACATTTGTAATTTTTTTTACAAGGTTAATATAGTATTAGATATGTCCAATCACATATAAAACTTTGAAGGGAAACTTTCATTTTGTTAATCCCATTTATAAGCCTGGATCAAATGTCCCTTCCTCTGTGACGTCATATCAGCTAGAAAATGCTCACCATCCTGCTACTCTATAACTCTATAACTCCTTTCACATGTAACTGGTGTGCTTCTTCCCACATACCTTTGTGGAGGCAGAGTGTTTTCCATGTTCAGCCTCCCCTCTGTCTGCTTCCTGAGGCTGGAAGAATATCTTGTTTGTCTTTGTTTTTCTGTCAAGGCTGTTACTGACATAGTGTAGGGACCATTGGAAGATCCAAACTTACTGAGGGCTGCTTTAAAACAAAAATCTGTATATTGGAACAATATAGTATTTAACTCTAGTTGTTTCAAGGATTATTTGAGGTAAATCCCCTCCATATGCTAAGCATTTACATAATGTTGATTTTTTTTTAACATTTCTACTCTCACTAGTTAGAATATTCAAGGAATTTAATTTGAGTAAGACAAATGTTAAATATCTTTTTGGTTTTACAGCTTAGCTTTGAGGTACTGACTTTGGTCTAACTTCAGACTGAATCCATCCCTTGTTAGTTATGTCATCTTGGATAATTTACTTAACTTGTCTAAACCAGGGATTGGCAAATTAGGACCCATGGACCAGATCTAGCCCATTGCCTATTTCTGTATGTTCTGTAAGCTAAGAATAGTTTTTAAAGTGGTTGAAAAATCAAAATAATATTTTCTGATACATGAAAATTAGAATACATTCATATTTTGTATCTATAAATATAGTTTCATTGGAGCTCAGCCACACTCATGGCCACTTTCATGCTATAATGGCAGGGTTGAGTAGTTGCAAGAGACTGTATGGCCTACCAAGCCAAAAAGATTTACAGTCTAACTCTTTGCAGAAAAAAATTAGCCTACTCCTGCTCTAAACCTCAGTTTCTTCTTCTGTACAATAAATAAAACAGCACGTGCTTCAAAGGGGTTTAAGATAATGCATGAAAAATGCTTAGCACAGTACCAATACATAATAAACACTAGGCAAATATAGCCATAGCTGTTGTTATTATAACATTTACAGTTTTTTATCTTCTACTAATTTATACAGTGAAGGTTGGCCTAAAATTCTCTTCATTTTCAACTCATTAAAAATAATTCTTTAGGTTACATTTGTTGTTCAGAGATCTCCTCGTCTCTTTTCAGCCTTCATTTCTGCTTAATTCTCCATTACCCTCCTTCATCTTATTCACTGTAGCCCAACTGTACATCCTATCACCTTCTTAGACCTTCTGTTCTATTCCTCCTTTCATCTCTCATTTCCACATGCCCAAGTTCAGTCCATCTTCCAGAACCTGCACCAATATCACTCCCTCCTGGAATTCTTTTACTATCTGTGTATACACTGTGCCACACAACCCCCTCCCTCACAACAAAAACAGACACAAAAGAATATTGGGAATAAACTCTCTCTCTCTCCACAACCTTCTTACCTCTATATCTTAGGGCACACATCACTTTCTTTGATGTCTTAATTATTTATATACTTCTAATATGCACTCTTTCAGGGCAATACCATTATTACTGGCAAGTGTAGTCTGTAAAGTATACCAAATATTGTTGACACATAACAGCACCTAATAGATTTTTTTATACATATATTTTATTTTTTTGCTTTCTCAAGTTGGATTTTTTTCCTGTTTTCAGACAGAATTCCTTGATATAAGCCAGCTGTCTTTTATCCGTGATTTGGGACCAAAGGGCATGTAAGTTCCAAGAAACCTTTAAAGAGACATGTGAAAAGCTGATCAGCATTAGCATGTGATTTGGCGGCATGCCGTGGTGACGGGGCCTCCCTGGCTTTGCTGCCAGCTTCTTTTCTCCCCAATAGAGTTAAAGCAACTGAGCGGATCTGTTCATACAGAATAGAGCATCTTCTACAGTAAACAATAGTACCAACTGCTTCTCCATCTTTCTCGTGTGCTTATAGCACAGATTCCCTCTAACCCCATATCCATAGCAACTGCGGTATATGGGAGAATGCATTCAAATTCGAATATATAAAATCTCTCTTCCAATGACTTATGAAAATTAACTGTTTATCACTCATTTTGATGACTATTTAAAAATAATACTGTGTAACATATATGTTGAGTAACCAGATGGAAATATATTTAATAATTATTTTCCTTCACAATATTAGAGCTTGATAATAGAAAGAGCTCGACTTTTACAGTTTTGTTCTTTTTGTTCTTTAAGAGCATTGTTAGTGGTTGTTTCAAATTTTTTTTTCTTTTGTTTAGCCGTTGTTATTGCTTTTCCTTGTCACATCTTTCGAAAGCAAGATGTTACTACCTTCAAGGCTAGTAGCTTTGTTCTATGCCGTTTTGCTAGAACTATACATGGAGGGGTGCAGCAGTGCCCCACCATGGACTCTACTGAACCAGCTGCTGAACCATGCCTGTGCAGAGATGCGGAAAGGCCTGGGGTCTTTTTCAGGTTGCCATAGTGACTGGAGGGAACACAGCATTCAGAGCCATGAACCAGGATGCTTAAGGTCCTGCTTTGTGCACAACAGAATTATGCTGCCCCAAATGCCAAAAAAGCTATTTCTGACCAAGATGTTTTAAGATTAGTTGCTAGAGGACACAGCCTAATAAATATGACAGTAAGTTAGCTGAGGGTGAAGGAGGAGACTGTGGGGAGAAAAGTCATGCGAGAATGAGATGGTTTCTTTAGTCACAACTTGTGAGGCTGTACAAGCAAAGTGAGAGTTGGAGATTTGAAGATGATAGGTTAATTTGACGTCTCTTTCAGAGAAGGTATGATAATGAAAAGATCCGGGGGACACAGAATACCAGGTTTGAATTGCTGTGGCCAGGGAAGAGCCTGCTACAGATGGTCAAAAAGGTAGGACTTAATGAGTTTGTGTGTTTGCTTGTTTTGATAAACTGGGTATTTGGGAGAGTTTTACGTACCAGTTCTAAGTTATAAATCCTTCGAAATCCATGGTGAGCAAATTTTTAATTATATTTTAAAATCTAAGTTCCAGTATTCATTTGAATGTTCTATCTGAAACTGGACTTATAAAGAAAGTACATGAATTATTTACATAAAAACCCAGTGGACACAGAACTCAAAAATTGGTCAGCCAAAAAAGATGTACAAATGGCCGATAAGCATACCAAAAGATGTTCAACATCAGTTGTAATTAGGAAAATATAGATCAAATCCACAGTAAGATACAATTTTGCACTCACTGGGATGGCTATAATAAAAAAGATGGACAATAACATATGTTGGAAATTGGAACCTCAGATATTACTGGGGAAATATAAAATGGTGTAGCCACTTTGGAAAACAGTCTGGCAGTTCTTTAAAATGTTAAACATGGAGTTACTATATGCCCCAGCAATTCTACTCCTAGGCACTCATCCAGGAGAATTGAAAACAATATGTCCACATCAACCCAAAACTTGTTCGTAGCAAAATTATTCATAATAGCCTCCCCCCAAAAAGGAAATAACTAAAATGTTCATCAATCGATGAATGGATAAACAAAATGTGTTACTTCCATACAGTGGAATCTTATTCATCCAGAAAAATGAATGAAGGCTATTGATGGGTGGGGTTTCTTTTTGAGGTGATGGAAGGGTTCTGAAATTAGATGGTAGTGATGGTTATACATCTCTGTGAATATGCTAAAAACCATTGGATTATATACTTTTAAAAGCAAGTTTTATGGTATGTGAATTATATCTGAATAAAATTTTAAAATTTAAATTAAAAAGCAAATGAACCACTGTTATGTGCTACAACATGGATAATCTTTGAAAACATTATGATAAGTAAGAAAAAAGTCAGGTACAAAAAGTGACATATTATACGATTCCATTTATATTAAATGTCCAGAATGGGCAAATCTGCGGAGACAGAAGCAAATAACGAGTTTTTAGGAGCTAAAAGGAGGTTTCTATTTATTAATTTAATTCTGCTAATGGGCATGGGATTTCTTTTTTGGGGTGAGGAAAATATTCTGGAGTTAGATAGTGGTAATGGTTATACAATTATGAATATGCTAAAAACCAGTGAACACACTTAAAAATCCTAAAAAGCAATTAAAATTAGGCAGATTTCAGGGATAATTTTAGAGTTACATTTTTGAAAAATGTATATCATGATAAGTGTGATATAGACAGGAAACTTTATTTTATATCTTATGTCTTAACCAGTTGAAGCCTCCTTGAGGAGTAGTATCTCATCTGATTCTTATGTATGTTCTCCAAGTCTTAGACATAATAGACAGTAACTATTTGTTACAAGAATAATGTACTGGGATTTGGAAAAAATATTAAAACACTATTAACAAATCAAATATAAATATTTTATATCTATATATAATATTTCCCCCAACTTGAAAAAAAGTGAGTTTATGTGTAAAAATGGAATTGAGCTATGCACATACACAAAATATATAAAATTAATAGTGGGATCTAACTTTAAACATACTGATTTAAAATATGCTACCATTCCATGTCTAGAGAGCTTGAAAAGAAATATGCTACAGACAAAAAATACCATTAAATTGGGCTTTTACTTTCTGGGCTTTGAAAGGATAGAAGAAATTACAAGGAAAAGATCAGAAGATTAGTCCCAAGAAAATGAAAATTTTTGTTACAGAAAACAATTTTACTAAAATAAAAAGGGAAAGGATACACTAGAAGAAGTATTTGCTTTCAAATAAACTTCTCTAACTTGTAAAAACTCTGGGTATAAGTAACATCACAAGAGATCCAGAGAGTCCCACTTGAGGCATCTTCTCACCACAAATTGTACAGAGCCCTGGGGAATACCCAGACCAAATGCCAAGCAGGGAGAGGATGGAGTATAAGCCAGCCTGCTCCTGCCACTAGTTCTTGCCCTGCATGGTGCCTGTCTTGGAGGCTGGTCATCTCAGCCCACTGGGGCCCTGGTGCGGATTCCTTCTGACCACCGCTCCCCAGTCATTAACTGCCCGAGGTAGCTGCAATGTGCCAACCACAGCGTTTCAGACTTTAAGCACCTGTGGTTCTTTGACCAAAGACTCTCTGGGCTGCCAAAGCTCTCCTGCATGTGTGAAGAGCAGACTGGAAATGTCAACAGCCCCAGGACAGCAGCCCTCAGCCAAGAGCTGATAGGAGCCCAGCCCCCTCCACCCTCAGCTGAGAGGATGCTACAGCATGTTCGGCACTCTCAGAGCTCCCCAGCTGGCCTATAGCCCAGTTGCCTATAATAAAATGCATGAAAAAACTCCATTTGTGGCTCCCTTCCTTGCTTTTTATTCTTGTCTTTCTTCTGATCCCTACTGGTGCTTCTTGGCACCATCTCCCTATTAATCTCCTTTATAAACTACTTTTTACACATACTTCCTTATCTGAGAGTTTATTCTGCGACAACCCAACCTAAGGCATCTACTCAAGAAATGGAAACCTTGGTCTGATTCATTCGGTCATTTATTGTCTAATGTATGCCAGATTGTGTTCCAGGTACTATAAAGACAGTCCCTGCCCTCATAGAATACTATTAGAGAGGAAAGGCAGACCACTAAGCAGACAAGCAATGTAAGTTGTTAAATTTAGGTAGCAATAAGAGCTTTGAAGGAAAAAAAAAATGAGAGCATAGGGATACAGGATTGGAGAGGGTGACTTAGCTCCAGAGGTCAAGAAAGGGCTCTTTGAGGACTAACTTTAAAGTCTAACCTGTATAAGTAGCAGCAGCCAGGAAAGATGGGAGGAAAACTTGGTTACATAAAAGAAATATGCCTCCTCCTTTTTTAACTTTAGATTAAATCATGGTTCAACAGGATAATCTAAAAAGATATGATCCTCCCTGGAATGAAATGTGTCATCATTTTAAATTGTATAAATCTTTCTGTGAAGATTAAAGCCTTGGTTGGTTCCATATGATAAGTATTTCCTGAATCACATTTATGGGATTTAAAGTATCAGAAATCATATATAGATGATAACATATACAAAATTAGTTTAGAAAGTTTCTCACCATAGACAACTATTGTATTAATGTCTAAATGGCATTTACTTTTAAAGGCGACACCTGTTCATAACTGCCTTTTTCTTCTTTTGTCCCCATAAAAAACATCCTGATCATTTTTTAGTCTATTTTGACAAATTTAGATAAAGGAAACAGGGTGATTAAACTTTCCATCAAGTCTCATGATGACCTTGTCTCAGAGATGAGTACAAAGAAGGAAAAAGAAAATAAGACACACAGGAAACATTTTTTCCTAAATGTAAAACATCTGCTGAAGCAGCAAATTTATTGAGAAATTCTCTGTACCTGGTAGTGGGCTAGATGTTAAGTTTCTCATCTCAAATAATGTCTTAAGAGACAAAGATTTATACATGTTAAGAAATAAATTTAGAATTTACTGAACTATGATCTATACCAAGAATTAAAATTTTTAGATAGTGGCAATTGTCTAAATGGTTTCATTTACCCTCTGAGACTGATTCATGCAACCATTATTTGGGTGGCATGATGGCTTTGCCTGAACATTTGCTCTGGGCTGCTAAAATATTATTCTAGGCACTGGACGGATAGTGGTAGACATGACAGCCACATTCCCTGCTCCCATGGACCTAACCCTCTAGTGGAGGAGAAAGACAATAAACAAGCAGACAAGTAAATACTTCCATATGTGCTACAAAGAAACTAAAGCAGGACAACATGATGGAGTAAAGTTGGGGTGGGGAACAGTTGAGGATCTGGAAGAAAGATCCAGATCTCAGCAGAAGACCAACAAATGCAGAGCCCCAAAGAACAAGTTTGGCAAATCTGAAGAACAGTCAGACCAACATGGTGAGAGAGAACAGCAGGATATGAGTCTAGGAAGGGGAGGGCTGGTTCAAGTGGGCCCATCTGCATTTTAATGTCATGGAAAATAGTAGCACAGGCAGGAAGCATCTTGTTAGAACAGACCATAATTTCACATGTTTTATAACAAGGGTAGTCACAATAACTCAGATTTATTGGGTCCAGGCACTGTGCTAAGCAATGTGCATGAATCACCTCACTTAATCCTTTATAATTTTGTAGAAATAGAAAAAAGAAATCCTAAAATTTGCGTGGAACCACAAAAGACCCTGAATAGACAAAGCAATCCTGAGAAAAAAGAACAAAGCTGGAGGCATCACACTACCTGATTACAAAATATGCTGTAAAACTATAGTAAACAAAATAGCATGATATTGGCATACGAACAAACACATAGACCAATGGAACAGAATGTAGAACCCAGAATTAAATCCATGCATTTACAGCCAACTCATATGTGACAAAGGACCCAAGAACATACATTGGGGAAAGGACATTCTTTTCAATATCTAGCTGGGAAAACTAAATATCCTTTTGCAGAAGAATAAAACTAGGCCCGTCTCTCACCATATACATAAATCAAATCAAAATGGATTAAAGACTTAATAATGAGACTCAAACCTAGAAAACTGCTAGAAGAAACATAGGGGAGATGCTTCCAGACAGTGGTCTAGGTAGGGATTTTGTGGCTAAGGCTTCAAAAGCACAGGCAACAAAAACAAAAATAGACAAATGGGACTATCTTAAGCTAAAAAGCTTCTGAACAGCAAAGGAAATAATAGCGTGAAGAGACAATCTGTAGAATAGTAGAAAATGTTTGCAAATTATTCATCCAACAAGAGACTAATATCCAAAATATACAAGGAACTCAAACAACAGCAAAAAACAAATAATCCCATTAAAAAGTAGGCAAAGGATGTGAACAGATGTTTTTGAAAAGAAGACATACAAATGGCAAACAGGCATATAAAAATGTTCAACATCACTAATCATCAGGGAAATTCAAATCAAAACCACAATGAGATATCATCTCACCCCAGTTAGGATGCCTATTATCAAAATGACAAAAAATAACAAATGCTGGTTAGGATGCAGAGAAAAGGGAAGTCGTATATGCTGTTAATGGGAGTGTAAACTAGTTCAGCCATTATAGAAAACAGATGGAAGTTTCTCAGAAAAGTAAAACTAGAACTATTAATACCATATCATCCAGCAATCCCACTACTGGGTATTTTTTAAAAGGAAAGGAAATTGGTATATCAAAGGGATACCTGCAACCCCATGTTTAGCAGCACCATTCACAATAACCAAGATACAGAATCAACCTAAGTGTCCATAACGGATGAATGTATAAAGAAAATGTGGTGTATATACACAATGGAATAATATTCAGCCATAAAAAGAATGAGATCCTAACATTTGCAGCAACATGGGTGGAACTGGAGATCATTATGTTAAGTGAAAAGCCAAGTGCAGAAAAACAAATATCACATGATCTCATTCATTTGTAGATTTATCATAGGTTTATTTTAAATACTGAGTTCCCATGCTATATTTACAATATGACTTAATTTATATGCAGGTGTTCCAACCTTACTCTTCCATAATATGGAAACACATAGAGTGCTTTGCTTTGGCATGTGATATTATGTCCATTGTTACTTTATTTAGTTATTGATTGATTCATTTGATCACTCTATAATTGCAGGTAAATATGAATACATGGCGTTATGTGCAACATGATAAAGTTACCATTTGCATTCACTTTATGGATGGATCCTATCTCTGTTCTCTTGCTCTTGTCATTGTCAATGTCATGCCTGTCATCTATAATACATCCTTACTAATCAAAGTGTGGCCCTTGTATAGCCATCGCCTATGAGCTTGTTAGAAACGCAGTCTCAGGCCCGCCCTACTGAATCAGAACCTACATTTTAACAGGATCCCCAGGTGATGTATATGTACATTAAAGTGTGAGCATAGCTGTTGAGTATTATTGCAGCAAATTGCTCACCTGCCACACTCTGTCCCTCTTTCTTGCTGTACCTTTTATTCTAAAACATAGTTTCAATACCATTATTGTCCTATTGTCTAGCCAGGGCATGAGAAGCCCCTTATTTAATAAGCAGCTTGGTGTTTTTTTAAGAAAAACAGAGATTATCAGACCTTTTCAAAGGATCTAGGGTGGGGCTTGGGAATCTGTTATTTTTAAGAAGCATCTCAAGAGATTCTACTAGGCAAGCTTAGGAAACACTGGTTCCATGATACAAAATCAGCCTCCTTTGTATGGCTTTCAGACTCCCTCAGTGTGGCCTTTGCCCATTTCTCCCTCTCTTCTCTTACTGTGCTCCCTGAGAGCCTGGCCACACCAAACTGTTCCCTCGACACATGCAACATTTCCACACCTTAGTTCCTGTGCCAATTCTTCCCACCCTGTGGGATGGAAACCTTGGCCCTCCCCTGTTTGGGGCTGTAATTATTAGGCTCCTTCAGACACCACCTCTTCAGGACAATGCCACTAGCTCATCCTTTTAGAAGTAAAGACTCCCTCCTCCTTGCACCCACCACTTTTTTGCTTTTCTCTTTTAGTACCTGTCCCCTTCAGCATAGAGTTATTGTTTATGCCCTCACTAGCCTTGTTAGCTCCTTTGAAAACGTAATTCTATGTCTGATTTGTCTTTGTGCTATTCCGAACTTTACCCTAACTCTCAGCTTATCACTGTACATTTCCATTATGAAGCTCTTAAGTATGTATTAAACCGAATGGAAACGTGGAAACAAAAATGGAACATTTTTGAGAGATGTTCATGTCCAATTAAAGGTCCTTAAATCCACAAAAATTTTGAAATGAACAACAGGACATGTGGAATATTGGATGCTAACTGGATTTTTTAAAGGAGGATTTTACTTACCAGTAGACTTATTTGCCTCTTTCATAATAGTTTATGTTAGTAAACATCAACCCATTCTGTTCTTCCAACAGCAGGGGCTCCTTTTATACAGCCTTTGAGCACTGCTTGCCAGTACTGGGGACATTCTTCCAAGTGTTGCCATTAGTATTTAAAGAACTACTGCCAGTACTTCGTAGAAACACATAATAGAAAAGTTTTGGTTTGTTTTTTTTTGTTTCATAAAGATTTTTAAAAAATAAATCCCCTATGTAAAAAGCGAATTTATGTCTACGGTCTTCTAGAGTGATTACTTAAGACTTGTCATTATAATTAGGTCTTTTTGTTTCAGTTAGTCAATACAATTTTAAAAGTACTTCTTGCTTTCTTACAGATGGTTAATAGTGAAAGATTCCTTTTTACTGTATATGAAACCAGACAGCGGTGCCATTGCCTTCGTCCTACTGGTGGATAAAGAATTCAGAATTAAAGTGGGGAAGAAGGAGACAGAAACAAAATATGGACTCCGAATTGATAACCTTTCAAGGTAGAAATTTCAAATATTTAAAAAGGATTTCTACAAAAATATCTTAAAGACAAAGTTTTTCTCTAAATCTTAAGTGAAGAAAGGTAAAATAATTTAAATGTTAGAAAATTGTAATTTAGAACTCATCCTCAATCAAAAGTGATGAAACTACTTTTTCCCTGTATAAATTTTAAAGAATAGAATATCCTATGTGCAACAGAGTCAGAATAAGCAATCCCATGTGTAGATGGATGCCTATAGTAACAAAATTACTACTCAATTTGCTGAGATACCAAACAGATAAATTAGAGTGCTAGTTTGCATTTTAAAAACATGAAATACAATTTTACCTTATAAACCATATCCTTTAATTAACAAAACACCTAAAAAGCGATTTGATTTACAAAAATTCTGTTTACATACAGATTTTTCTATACATAGTTACTAACATATATATATATATATACATATATATATACACACACACACACCCCTGCTAATACGTGTGTGTGTTGTAAAATGATGCTGAACTTCCTGATATTCTCTAAGAGTAGATTGTTATTGGAAATGCAATGGCACTGCCATTAAACCCTCCTCCTGGTACTGCATTCCTGTTTCCCTGCGAGCCACAAAGTCAGGCCACACTTCTCATTGGTCCCTATCACAGTTCCTTCATCGGCCCCCTTCTCTGCATTTCCCACCCTCACTCACTTGTGCGCCATTGCCAAATGAATCCGTTCAAATCCAGGTTTCACCAGCATCCTTCCTGGTATAAAGGCTCCTTGTCATTTTATCAAATAAGCCCAAATTCCTACATTTGTAACTTAAGGGCATTTATTTCTTTACCTTTATTTCCAAACCCTCCCTAATGCAGCCTTCCTGGTTCCATGGAGGCAGTTCTCTTTACCATCCATTCTCGTGTATTTTTTTCTTTCCTCTCCCGCTTCGCTCTTCCTATCTCCATATTTGGAATAGTTCTTCCGTCCCCCTCCCTTGACTCTGATTCATATCCTGTGATAGAGCCTCTGCTTGTCACTTATCTCCTCCACAAAGTCTTCTCAAAACTGACTTTCAGAGGCATTTCCACTCAGTTGGGGTAGTGTTTGCAAGGTGGTTCAAGCCCAGGCCCCTTCCGCGCCCTCCTGCCTCAGCCCCAGAAATTCGCGCGACCTTCGCAACACCAGATGGGGGACACTTCTCCCCTCTCAGCTCCAACATGTCTCACCTCCCAGGCTCCACACCCCAGCAGCATCAGCTTTGGACAAAGGCCGGCATCCATCTCTGCCATATGGAGGAAAGCAGTCTGGACATCCTTAATCTTTATAAATGATTATTTTAGGGTCTGTGAACATAGCCCCCTCCCTGTTTCTCAACAGGATCACTGCAGGTGTCCTGGAAAAAGCAAACTCTCCCACCTCACCCGCAGTCCTCTTCTTATCTCAGTGTGGAGTAGATTTCTTCGTACACGGCAGGGATACAGCTGCCTCTGACAACCCGTTTTCCTTTGAACTTCGACTGTGGATAACTGATTTTCCCCTGTTGGTGGTAGTCACCAACTCTGACATTGGGCATCAAGAAAACTTTCTGTAATCTACTCTGAGGTGTTTTTTTTTTTTTTTTCAGCATTTGTAAATCTGTAACAGTTTAGGATAGTTTAGTCACTAGTGACAGAAAAATCCAATGCAAACTGGCTTACACCAAAGAGAGTGAATCAGCCCCGTTGGGCCCGGCTGATTCTGATGCTCAAGCTATGTCATCGAGACATGTTCCTTGCCATTCTCAGCCTTGTCTTCTGGGGATGTGCTCCGTCCTCAAATTGGTCCCTTGTGGCAGTGAGATGGCTGCCTCCCACACTCACACCAAGTTCAGCAGAGGGGAGAGTCTCTTCCTGGCATTCCTGAACGAGTCCTTGGATTCACTCTCACTCATTGGGTGGAATTGGCTTATGTACTCATGCCCGAACCACTCTTTGGGATCTGAGGGGTGGAATATGCCATTTTGCTTAGCTTTGGTGGACTCAGGGAAGGGAAAGGATACTCTTTTACAGCACAATCAGGATAATATTTCCGGAAGCCAAGGGAATGCACACTAGACAGCACAAGGGGAAATGTCCTCAGGAGGAGCCAACAACTCTAACTAACACTTAGAAGTAGGATCTCACCGTACACCTCTGTCATTGTCTTCCTTGTGCCTGGCACGGCTCTAGGGCTATAGCAAGTACCTTTACGCATGTTTGGATGAGTGAGTGAGTGAATAGATAATTGAACATTTATTTTTGTTATATTGAATATTTTTAGAAATCCTGCCAAAAATGTTTAGAAGCCTGCTTTTTTGATGTTTTTTGCCTAAATTTTTCAATTTGTGTTGCTACAGTACCAAATAAAATAGGGAACATTTAATCCTTAAATTTGTTTTGGGAGGACACAGAGTGACCATTCTTATCCACATTTTGCTTTTCTTTAAAGGACACTTATTTTAAAATGCAACAGCTATAGGCATGCTCGGTGGTGGGCAGGGGCTATAGAAGAATTCATCCAGAAACACGGGACCAACTTTCTTAAAGATCATCGATTTGGGTCGTATGCTGCTATTCAAGAGAACATTTTAGCTAAATGGTAAGATATTTTTGCTCTAAACTTGTCAAGGTAGCCATAACATCTAATATTGTAGTGGTCTAAATTCACCTGGAATCAATTTTCAAAACCGTGAAAAGATACTATGCATTATACTTAACAAGAACCTTTCTTTTTGAGGCAATTGTGGTACTACCCTATCATAGATTAGTTTTCCAAGTTTATTTTTATTTCCACAGTGAGCTTAACTACCTTCAGATTTTGAAGTTTGATTTTTAAAGCTAACTTCATATATTTTAAATGATGCAAATGGAAGGTTTATTTAAGTTATTAGCCATAATTTTAGGAAAAAGCATTTACTTACTAGATATTTCTTTTAAATACGATTGTGCTTAGCAAGTTTTTCTACCCATTGATTGGAAACTGGTTTGTTTCATTCTCAGAGGAAAAACCATGTGTGAGTTCAACAGGATAGGAGAATTCATCAGGCCTCTATGATGATGGGTTCAATTAATTCCTTGTTCTCTAAACAGAGAAGAATCCCCTACATCTGTCTAGTTACTGCCCTTCCTAGGTAGCAGAGAAGAGTTGTTATTTTCAATCCTTGTTTACCAGTTACATGCAGTAACTGGTTTTGTACAGACTCTAGGCAGTGACTTCCACATTCTGCATTACCATAGGATATATTTCTTTTCTTTTTCTTTGTGGAAAAAAAAATGGAACAACAAATTTGTCTTTCAGGTATGTTAATGCCAAAGGATACTTTGAAGATGTGGCAAATGCAATGGAAGAGGCAGAAGAAGAGATTTTTATCACAGATTGGTGGTTAGTATTTGCCCATGGGAATTTTGTCTGGAGTCTCTATGTTTAGAAATGTACAATGGTGTAGTGTTGTTCAGGAGTCATGCAGTATTAAAACCAGCAGTACATATGGGTGGTTTGGCCAAAATCTCAAGCAATTAACTAATAGCCTTCAATGAAAAGCCTTTTCAAAAAACTTGACCTCCAAATATATTCTTAAAATATTTAGCCTGAACAGTTTTGTTTTTGCCCTTGCATTTGGAAGCAGACATCCAAATATTCACTTTAGTAAAGGTTATGCTGTACTGCAAATATAGTTGTACAAGTAATGGAAAATAATCTTCCGTAGGTATCTTTTTTCATTTAGGTATGTCCATCACCAGACCTAGTGAATACATCTTCTGAATTGTCCCTTTGATGTTGAAATAATTCCATTTGCCTTTTACTGTTAAAATGTCATCTGTAAAGCCTAGGCTTGATCAGTTCTTCTAGAGATACATCAGGTTGCAACTTTCTGACTCCCTTAATAAATGTCCATGAGAGTTACGATGCTTATTAAAATTACTGGAAGTCTTGTATCGAAAATTCATTTAGCTCTCAGTAAATTTTAATCCTGGAGTTGGTTTAGGCTTTGTAGTCTTACTTCAGTTCCAATTACCCATCTGCTTAGACAGTTAAAACCCATTGCAGATGCTAACATTGACTACAGTGGAAATGAAAATGTCTAAAATGTGCTTTCCTTCTAGGAACTCAGTTGCCCGAAATGTCCCCTATTTTTTTCCATCCTGTTTCTTTCCACAGTTTATATACCATATATATAAACTGTGTATAGATCATCATAATTCTTTTTAATTCTAGATTTTGGAGGCAGGGGATAGTAATAAGAATATGAACCTATTTTCTTCCACTGTTTTGCTTCACTGATATGGAAATCTGTAATTCTAGGACATGCTTACTCAACCTTGGCAAAATTGACATTTTTAGCCAGATAATTATTTGTTGGGGGGGAGGGGAGCTTCCTGTGCATTGTAGGATGTTTAGCAGCATCTCTGGCCTTTACCCATTAGATGCCAGTAGCAGGCTCCCAGTGTGACAACCAAAATGTCTTCAGACATTGCCAGATGTCCCCTGGTTGGAGCTGGGGTTGGGGACCAAATCTCTCTTGCTTGAGAATCACTGATCTGGAGTCAATAGATAAAGTATGTGGTTTTCAGCATGCTCCTATTTGTGGAGGAGCTTAATCCTGGTCTTTATACTCTTGCCAACTTTTATCTTTTCAGTCGGTTACCAGGAAGAAAAAAAATTCATACTTAGGAGCTATTTCTATGAGTATATATTTTGTAAACACTTATGAGAATAAATCGGGCTTAATGTAGTATTATATTCTTTTAAAAATATTTCTGAAAGTTTGGTGAAGACATGAGAGAGACTAAAAATAGCTTTTCCATTGAGCACATATTTTCATGCTTTATCCAAGACAATAATATCTCTTTTCAAGGTTCTCAACACTAAAATAGGGCCTCTCATTTAAAGAGCTAAAGAGATGGAACTCTGAATGTTTTCTCTCCTACTTTCAGCAAGAGAATCAATCAGGCAGGGGGTTATTTCTTTTCCATGACTGAGCGAGGATAACATCTTATTACAACATACCCTTTGAAATAAAGCCTTCAGAGTAAGTTCCCTCATAACAAGTGAAGACAATTCTTGTCATGCAAAGACAAAAGTGCAAAAGGGAGTATTCAGAAACTTAACCAAACCCTGTTATGTTTAGATCTGACAGTGCGGGTGTATCTACCATAGCTTTTGTACTGAGTCTGTATATTAAATGTGTCTGAAATAAACAGGATTAATAAAACAGAAGAATAAAGAAGAAAAGTAATGATATTTAAAAGAGGGAGTTGATAAAAGGAAGAAAATCAGAAGACAGAAAAGTTGGGCTGGAGACAAAGATTATAAAGAAAAAATCAGCATTGTGTTATTGACTGGCTCACAAGCAGACAATTCTAGGTGAAAGAATACACCTTCTAAATGTATTTAAGTTGGTTTTAAATGAAACTTTAAGTTGATGTTATTAGTGTTGTTCAAATGGGGCTTTAACCAAGTAATTATTTGTTAAAATAATGTTGTGGGGTTTGATCAGCACTTTTTTTTTTTTTTTTTTTGAGACAGAGTCTCACTTTATTGCCCAGGCTAGAGTGAGTGCCGTGGCATCAGCCTAGCTCACAGCAACCTCAAACTCCTGGGCTCAAGCAATCCTGCTGCCTCAGCCTCCCAAGTAGCTGGGACTACAGGCATGTGCCACCATGCCCGGCTAATTTTTTATATATATATTAGTTGGCCAATTAATTTCTTTCTGTTTATAGTAGAGATGGGGTCTCGCTCTTGCTCAGGTTGGTCTCGAACTCCTGAGCTCAAATGATCCGCCCACCTCGGCCTCCCAGTGATCAGCACTTTTTTAAAGCCTGGCATAGGATAGAAAAGAAAAGAGAGGGGAAGAGAAAGGAAGGGTGCAATGTAAGCATGAGTAAGGGTAACAAGTTTTTGAAACTTTTATTTCAGTGATAGATAGATGGACAGAGTGTTGGTTTGGGTGTATAATGTATTTCTTTCTGTGAGTCATGGCCCAAGAAGTTTGAAAGCCACTGACTTTCAAAAATTTGAAAAAGTTTTTTGTAAAGGACCAGAAAGTAAATATTTTACACTTTTCAAGTCATGAATGGTCTCCAAAAAACATTCTTTGTTTTGTTGCAACCCTTTAAAAATATAAAAACCAGTCTTAGCTTGCAGGTTCTACTAAAACAGTAAATGGGGAACATTTGGCTTGTGAACTATAGTTTGCTGGCACTTATCTTAGAATGTAGATTTAATTTACTATATTTTATCAATGTAAGAGATAAATGTATGTTTAACTTTTTAAGAAACTCCTAATGTGTTTTCCAAAGTTGTTGTACCATTTTTCATTTCCACCAACAATGTATGAGAATTACAATTCTTCTGCATAATTGCTAGCACTTGGTATTGTCAGTCTTCATTCCAAAGGGTATACAGTAGTATATTTCATTGTGATTTAAATTTGTATCAGCAGCATCTTTCCCTGTTGAGCATATTTTCATGTTGTATTTGGACATTTGTCTAACTTTTTTTGACATATATAGTCAAATCTTTTCCTTCTTTCATTATTGGGTTGTTTGTCCTCTTACTCAGTTGTAAGAGATCTTTTTACATTCTAGTTAAACTACTTGTTCCATTTCATTTGGGCCTTCATGATTTCTGTTAAGAAATTCTCCTTCACTTGAATGATTGTTCCCATATAAGTAACATGTTATTTTCTTCTGAGTGCTTTCCATATTATTCCTCTGTCTTTTTGGTTATGATGTTTGGATTTATCTTGTTTGGATCTCTAAGCTTCCCGAATTCATAGCTTTATAACTTTTGCCAAATTTGAGAAATTCTCAGCCGTTCTTTCTTTCTTTCTTTTTCTTTTTGTTTTTTTTTAGCCATAGGTATAGAGAACAGCCATATGGCCATTATTTCTTCAGACATTTTTTCCTGAACTTTTCTCTTTCTCTTTTCCTTCTGAGTCTCCAATAACACAAATAGTGCCTTTTGGTATTGTCTTCCAGTTTCTGAGGCTGTTTCTTTTTTTCCAACCTTTTTTCTCTTTGTTGTTCAGATTGGATAATTTCTATTCATCTTATCTTTAAATTCACTGACTCTTTCCTTTGTCATTTCCCTTCTGGTATTGAACCCATCCAGTGAGATTTGCTTGTTTTTCTTTTCTTGTCTTTTTTTTTTTTTTTTTTTTTTTTTTGATATTTGTGTTTTTTTACTCGAAAATTTCAGTTTGGTTCTTCTTTATATCTTTCATTTCTTTCATCAGACTTTCTGTCTTTCTGTTTATTTCAAGAGTGTTCCCCCTTATTTTGGGGGACATTTTAATAATATCTAATAATTATTTAAATATGGATATTCTGAATATCCATGTCATCTTGCATTGGCATCTGTCGATTCTCTTTTCCATGCGAGATGAGATTTTTCTGGTTCTTTGTGTACAAGTACTTTTTAATTGTATTCTAGAAAATTTAAATACTATAAGAGTCTGAGTCCTGTTTAAATCCTATGGAAAATGTTGAAATTTTTGTTTTAGCAGGCAGTTTACCCATTTATGTTCAATCAGAAAGCTCCAACCAGCCTTCTGTGGGTAGTGTTTTAATGTCAGTTTTTGTTTTTTTTTTATAAAGCCTTTGCAGTGCTATTCAGATCTGCCCCATAGCTGTGCCACCTAATGGCCAATCTGGGACATAAGTGGTGGTCTGTTTCTTAGTTCAGTTCTCAACCTCTTTAATATGATGTTTAGGATCAAATCCAGGTACGAATTGAGATCATAAACAACTTTATAAGTTTGCTTTCCCAAGCTCCTCCCTCTTCTTTCTAGTTTCCTGTGGCTTCCTTCTTTAGTCTTCTAGCTGGAACAGTGGGGTTTTATTTATTCTGCTCTGCCACATGTTTTCTGTGTTGGTAACCATGTCCAGAGCCAAGCCAAGGGTATTTACATCACTCCCTTGGGAATCACAGCACTTCCACCTGGAGAAGAAAGCTCCTCTCTCTCAGAGTTCTTGGTGCCTGTAAGCTCTCCACTAGCAATCCCTGGCACTACTAGAAGATCCTATTCTTCCTCCTCAAGCCTGACCTAGAGAACTTTCAGAGTTTTCTATGTGCCAATGCCCAATTCCAGATTTTCCCTCTAGGCCAGGGAAGGAAAGAAAGAAAAATGGTAAACTCATCAGTGGTTATGCAGTACTTCAAATTCTGTTCTTCAATATTACATCTTCTAATTCATGAATACTATATACCTTTCCATTTATTCAGATCTTATTTAATTTTTCTTGGCAATGTTTTGTACTTTTTGTGTATAAGTCTTACACATATTTTGTTAAATTTATCACTGAATACCTTATATTTTTTGATATTATTGTAAATGATATTTTTAAAATTCATTTTCCAGTTGTTTATTGCCATTATATAGAACTAGAAATGCAGTTGATTTTTGTGTGTTGACTCTATATCTTGTGACATTGCTAAATTCACTTATGAGTGCTTGTACCTTTGTGTGGATTCCTTAGGATTTTATCTATAGAAGATCATGCAATCTATGAATAAAGACAGTCTTACTTCTTCCTTTCTAATACTTATTCCTTATATATTTATCTTGCCTTATTGCATTAGCTAATATCACCAGTAAAATGTTAAATAAAAGTGGTGAAAATGGACATCCATGTCTTATTTTCAATCTTAGGAGAGAAGCATTCAGTTTTTTCCATTATGTGTGATGTTAGAGGTAGGATTTTTTATAGATGCCCTTTAATACATTTAGGGAGTTTGTTTCTATTTATAATTTGTTGAGAGTTTTTTTTTTTTATTGTGGATGGCTATTGAATTTTATCAAATATTTTCTGCATTTAGTGAAATGATCATTTTTCTCCTTTTTAGTTAATATGGTCAATTACATTGATTGATTTTCAACTTTTAAACCAACCTTATTTTCCTAGAGTAACCCCACTTGATCATAATCTGGTATCCTTTTTATAAGCTGTTGAGTTTTTTGTAAATATTTTTATTTCTGTGATCATAAGGGATATTATTCTGTAGTTTTCTTTTTTTGCATTGCCTTTGTTTGGTTTTGGTATGATAATAATGCTGGCCTCATTAAATGATATAGTAAGTGTTCCCTCCTCCTTCATTTCCTGAAAGAATTTTGGTAGGATTGACATTATTTCTTCCTTAAATATTTGACAAAATTCACCTTATTAAATTGTCAGAATCTGTAGTTTTCCCTGTGGGAAAGTTTTAAATTATGAATTCAATTTTTTAGTAGATATAGGGTCAGACAGACCCTATATGTAATAATTTCATTTTATTTTCATTTTGGAAACATTTTATTCAAGACATTTGTTCATTTCATCTAAAGTAGCATAAATATTGGCCTAAAGTTATTTATAATATTCCTTATTATCCATTTAATATCCTTTTAATGTCTATAGGCCCTATAGCAATTTCCTGTCTTTTACTCTTATTTTCATTGTTCTTTTTTTTTTTTTTCTTAATCTTACTAGAAGTTTACCAATTTCATTGATATTTCAAAGAGGTAACTTCTGGTTTCATTGAAATTTTCTGTTGTTTTTCAGTTTTACCTTTCATTGATTTGCACTCTTACCTTTATTATTCCCTTTCTTTTTACTTTGGGTTTAATGTATTCTTCTTTTTCTATCTTTTTAAGGTGGAATCTTTGATCATTAATTTTAAACATTTTTGTCTTTTCCTTATGAGCACTTAAAGTCACAGAATCTTCTAAATAGTACATTTATTTAGAGGTACATTTTAACATCTCTGAAACCAAGATGTGTCTTACACTCAATAACATCTTACAGTTCTAATTGCCGTAATTTTTCCTTTCTTAGTTGTACATGTCATTGGTGTCCTAGGCTCGGTGAAATGTTCTTTTGCACTTTATCTAGTAATTGCATAGTAAAGATCCTGATGTAATCATGCTTGATGAATTATAGCTGCTTTCTCTTTGCCATGTGGCCATTGTTTATGGCTTGTTCAATAGCATGACTATCAGGGTTTTTTTTTATCAGTCGTTATCCTCAAAATCTAGTAGAATGCTCTGCATACATGGTACACATGGCGTATAGGTTAAATACAATAAATGATGAAAAAGACTTAACTGCACAATATAGTATTAACAGTGCCCCTAAAACGGAGGCTCTCAGAATTTATAATTGATGTGTACATCAAAAAATTTTAAGTATGTACATGTTGTTGGATATCCTCCACCTTCAGTGGATTAGCAGTGCACAATGATACACTTTTCTACTTCAAACAGACCTCTTTTTAATTGTCCTTTGAACTTTTCCTATCAATTTCTGTGTTTTATTTATTTGTTTATTTAGACATAGATTACCTTTGAGTTTGTTTCCTACTCTAAATTAAATACGCAAGTACCTACACTGTATGCACTCCCCCATTTGTCTGTTTCCTTATTTATCTTCCCAATATGTATTTCCATTAGAAACCTAATCTCTTGGTTTTTATTTTTTTAACTGAATTAAATAGAGCATAAAAATGATTTATTTTCATCTCTTTAGCTCCTAAAACCTTGTCGTTTTCACATGCTAGAGGACTTCCAGGCAAGGTGATATTCCAGCCTAGAATACTGTAAGGCTTTAATCCATACAGAGTCTGACCCTGCTCCCCCAGGTATAGCAGATCAATAGAGGAAGGTTTTTTCACTATTCATTTTTCTTCATTACAGGGGAGTTACATCACATACAGATTTAACTCAGACACTGACCTTAGAAACCAACCCTAGGGGAAAACGTGACTTCACTGTACTCTTAGCTGCCTTATGGCACTACTAAAAGGAGAAGAGCCCAGGGGTTCATTCTTGCACCGGAAAAACTTTATATATCAGCATACCTTCCTTCTTCCCTGCTCAGAAAGCCCTAAGTTCCCATGGACATGGCTCCTCGGTATAGGAAGATAGTATGTATGTGTATCAGTTAAAATGCTTTCAGTTTGGAGTACCAGAATGCTCAACTAAGCGGGCTTAAACACCTAGGATTTGTTTTTCTCATTTAATGAAAAATACAAAGTTAGGCAATCCTAAGGTTGGTGGAGTGGTCTAGTGATTCTGGGCTTATGGTCTTCTTCTTAGAAATTCAATATTGCTGCACCTCTCTAAGCATCACGCTCCCATATAACGTCCATCCTAAAGCCAGAAGTATGGCAGGGCTTTCTCCTTGTGAGTGTGTGTGTGTGTGTTTCATCAAGGAGGAATAGCTTTCCTACTAACCTCACGTTCCTCCTCATGTATCTCATTATCCAGGGTTGTGTCACATCATACTCTATTTGCACAGGAGAAAGCCAATGTTTAGATATTCAGACTGTAGTAGGAGATGGGCTCTGACAGACAGAAAGGAAGAGAAGATGGAGAATGGCTATAGAGTGGGCAGTCCACAGTATCTGCATGTGTGTATATGAGTGCATGTGTGGGTGGAGGAAAGAGAGAGAGAGAGAGACAGAGAAAGAGAGGAGAAATCGAGATGGACTTTTTGTATGGATAAAGACTGTTCCCATATGAAGTTGTACTTGGATCTGTAGCAAAACTTTGACCCACCACAGTGGAGAGTGGAGGATGGTAATGGCATTTGGGAAAAAATTGCCTTTGCTTCCTATGACACAATCAGAACTTTATATTCTGTTTTAGTTACTTGAAATCTTGGTTTTGTGATTTCAGGCTGAGTCCAGAAATCTTCCTGAAACGCCCAGTGGTTGAAGGAAATCGTTGGAGGTTGGACTGCATTCTTAAACGAAAAGCAGTATGTACTTTCCCAACAAATGCTTATATAATTTTTAAATGTTTATTGCCTCTGCAATACCTTTTCTTCTTAAAGCATTTTGAAAAGAAACTTTTTATCTTAGAGTTAGACAAAAAAATTGGATAAGTAATGTTTTCCAGTTCATTTGGTTCTATTTTTTTCTTATTATTTTTGAATGATAAATATTTTAGCTTAATTCACAGTATGGATTATATTAGCATCTCTAATATTTGTTTCTTAATGAGTTATGGGCAGTTGATTTTATAGGCAAAAAAGCTGTAATAAAATTTCATTAGTGAATAATAAATGATAAAATTAAACATAGCATTTCATTTTATTCATTATTTTGTCATTTAAGCAAAAGATAAAGTCATCTGGAGAATGGTTTCAGTCATATGGGGCCAAGCCAATGTAGAAGAATATCAAAGAGGGGTGGATTGTAACAATTGGTGATGTTTTCGTTCCAGTTTTCAGGAAGTTCATGGTAATAATCTGGAACTGTTTTCTGTGCAGTTGACCCTGTACGTTCTGCATGAGCATTGAGTGTACTTTTTTAATTATAAAAAGTAAATAACTGAGCAATATATGCTCACCAATGACTACATTCATAGTTCCAGTGATTTTTCCTAATGTAATGGGCCCTCAACCAAATTAAATTAGGTTAAATTAGAAATAGATGTGGATTTATTATTTGGCATGTCCAAATTAAGTAGTGCTAAACATTTTACTATTAATATTATTTGAAACTATCTTAACCTTTTTAAAATTCTATCATTAAACATGCTAGCCAAACTTGTAGATCCTGAATAATTGGGAGTAGTAGCATTTTTCTGTTTCTCACATTCTTCACTCATTTCTTCTTTCCTATCCTCTACATACTACTACCCCTTTCACCACTCACTTTCCCCTTCTCTTTCAATGTGTTTGTCCCATGCCTTTACTTTAGGATTTCTGGGGATGACTGTAAATATAGTCAGACCCCCCTGCTAATATTAAGGGCAAAAGAAGTTGATAACCTTTATTTCAGACACATGTTCTGCTGAACAACATCATTTTGACAGATAGTCTAATTTGTTGTATCAATGGAATTCCAATCACAAAATTGGAAATTCTGATTCTGAAAACATTATTTATATATTTATTAGATAATTCAGTACACAGTGATTAATACTATCTCTTATGGACCAAGTACTACATTAATCACTAAAGATGCCACAGTAACTAGGATTCCAGCCCAGCCCACGGAGAGCTTGCTGAAAGACTCATGTCCTGGGCTCAGTCCTAACCTTGCCAAACTTCTTTCTACCTATTGAATGGGCTTCAACTTTCTCCATGTTTCTCTCTGTGGAATGGCACCTTTTCCATTTTCCCTTGAGATTCCATTTTAGTAAGTTTTTCCAGCCTTGCCTAGAAATCTTCACTCATACTAGAAAATGCTCTTCTCATAATATTTAGCCAATACTTCACTGTTTTAGGTTTCAATCAAAATGCATGTATTGAATGTCTACTATGTGCAGGGTATTTGGCTAGTCATGTGGGGATGTACATAAATAAAAGCCATGATTCTTACATGGAAGGACCTTAAAAGTCCACACAAGTGTCAACTGGGTACAGAGATAGTGCCATAATTCAAAGGCAGGAGGGAGAGCACTAGGAAGGTCTGGTTGGGGATCCCCTCACAGCATGAAGCAGGTGTGTGGCATTTAGGATGGGCAAACATGTTTAAAAGGGAAGGAAGAAATTTTTAGGTGTGGTAAATGTTATAAGGAAACAGGAAGATGACAAGGTTGATTACACCTGAGTGTGAGCATAGGCAGGACCGGGGGTCAAGTTGGAGCAGCTGGTTGGTGGTAGCTGGGATGTGGGGGCTTCATGAGTCAAGCCAGTGGTTTGATCTTTAGGGCAGACAGTGGGGAAATACTGTGTGTGTGGTGGGGGGTCTGGTGAAGGAGGGGTGACCTGATCAAGATGGTACATTGGGAAGTTGAATCCAGTAGTGAGTACAAGTGGGACGAACTCAGATTTGGAAAGCTACATTTTGGATTGCTTGAATATGAGTTGTCTACAGGTCATATAAGTAAACTTGAGAAAACTGGTAAACGCATAAGCAATGCTCAGTAGGTATAAGAAGATCCTGCTGGGTCTTCCGCCTCTTGTTAGCTGTGTTCATCTCCTGTCGGCGTATCTATCTGGTCTGCCTTTCTATCACTAGTGTGGCTTCTCTTTGCTTTTATGGCCCATGAACCCTGGTGAGGTCCCTGGTGAACACCATGGCCAAGCAGACATTACTGCTTGATGACAGTGCTTTGTTTCCATTTCATCCACTTCCTGAAGCTTGTCATTTTTACGTAGTGGGTAATGATTTTTAAAATTTCCCAAAGAAATAGTAATACTATTAAAGATTAATTTCTCGGTGATACATTTAGTGGAATTGCTGTTCCTTAATCTCACTACACCATATTATTACTTTGGTCATAAATTTCTTAATAGTCAGATCATTCCAAATTGACATTTCATATGCACATAAGCAGTGCATCACATAAATAATTTAGTTTCTGAAAGCCATGCACTAGCTTCGCAAAGTATGGGGTTGAAACATAATATTCATTTTTTGCATTGGTGGATCCCAGAGGTCCACGAGATTGATTAAAATGAATCATTTTTTTTCTTTCTAATTGTGCATATTTTTTGAGAGGAGTTTATTTATTTATTTATTTTTTGAGACAGAGTCTCGCTTTGTTGCTCAGGCTAGAGTGAAGGCCGTGGCGTCAGCCTAGCTCACAGCAACCTCAAACTCCTGGGCTCAAACAATCCTTCTGCCTCAGCCTCCCGAGTAGCTGGGACTACAGGCGTGCACCACCATGCCTGGCTAATTTTTTCTATATATATTATTTGGCTAATTAATTTCTATTTATAGTAGAGACGGGGTCTCACTCTTGCTCAGGCTGGTGTCAAACTCCTGACCTCAAGCGATCCGCCCGCCTTGGCCTCCCAGAGTGCTAGGATTACAGGTGTGAGCCACCACACCCGGCCTGAGAGGAGTTTAGGAAGCATCTCTGCCTCATAGCCAACATAGAGGCATACATAATGGCTGTTTCTTAAGAAAAAATGCATTTTGTTACTCTGGTAATAACTATGTTGATATTTTCCTATTTCTTTGACCTTCTGATATGTGATGTCACTATTTAAAATAGTAAGCCAGTTTTAGAGGCAGATTGTTTACAACTCAAAGAAATCAGCATCCCAGGGTTTTGCACAATTCTGTACTTATTACTCTAGGAGGTGAGGTAAGTTGCATCATAGTTATGGTAACTGTATCCTTGCACCCCAGTTGTGTATATTTCAACCCTGGAATTATGTGATATTTCTGATGAAAATTTAGACTGAAGGGATCTTCAAGTGCAGTAATCTGGAGACTAACAGAAAAAGGTTTAGGTCCTCAGGGGGATTTGTCTTTAGGTTGATTTCTTTCTGTCCTGGACCACAAGCCATACACTAGAGTTGCAGTTGGTGACCAATAAGAGGGAAAGATGTCCATGTTTGAGAAACAAGACAAATTATCACATCCCTGAACAGAAAACCAAACCGAATCTTATCAAAATGATGAGCTAGAATGGCTTTCAGGGAAGAGGAGAAGGTATCTTCAATCTTTCAGGAATATGCTTTAAACAAAATTGGTATTTTAAAAAAGGCAGATGAGCTTTTTTTGTTGTTTTGATAGAGTCTTCCTCTGTCTCCCTGTCTAGAGTGCAGTGGCATCATCATAGCTCACTGCAACCTCAAACTCCTGGGCTTGAGTGATTCTCCTGACTCACCTTCTAAGTGGTTGGGACTACAGGCATGTGCCAACCAGGTTGGGCTAACTTTTCCTTTATGTGTAGAGACAGGGTCTCACTCTTGCTCAGGCTGGTCTCAAACTCCTGACCCCAAGCGATCCTCAGCCTCCCATAGTGCGAGGATTGTAGAAGTGAGCCACCACACCCTGTGCACATGAGCTTTAGTGTTCTTATATGGTGCCTGATTTTAAATAGTAAGGATACTATTTCTTTTTATATTTTGCTTTTAATTTTCCTAATATATTGCACCCTCTGGGGAAGTCCTCAGCAAGTTATAAAAATTAGTGGTTATAATGGCAGGGGGGCGGGGGGAGGGAGGTGGCGAGCTATCCTCAGGCAGTGGACAAATTTGGCTGCATTTAGAAAATATTTTTCCACACTACTTGGAACAGAGAAAAACCTGGCTAAGAAACAAAGTCTCTTTGATTTCCACTACAAAAAATTTATTTTTCATTATCTCTCCATGCATTTTGTATATCTAAGGTAACTAAAAATTCCTATGGTTGATAGTGTTAGGTCTGCTGTACTTGATGAGAAACTAATTAGAAAAGAGGACAGAACTTCATCTTTTAAAACTCATGTTTCATGAAGTTTATTGTCTGGAACCTTTGAGGCAGTTGAGTTCAGCAGAGATAAGAAACATGGCATTGCACAGGCAGCTCCTGGCCATCTGTTTTCCTCCTTCTCCTATTGATATTTTACTTCCCTTTCTCTAAGAAAAAAGTAATTTCCCCAGAGACACTAAAAGGCATTAGTAAAACATGGGATGTTTCAAAAGCATATTTTTAAAATTACAGAATTAACATTGGTCCTTTTTTTTCAATTTGGCTTTCATTATGCAGAAATATTTCCCACATTTTATATAAAACTATGCTATGATAACCTGGCAAATACCTTCATTCCTAGGGAATGATTTTCCTTTGCCTTTTATAGTTAGAGTTTACCATAGTATTATGATACCTTGACCAAAAGAAGAGAAATTTATTGTTTCAGAATCACAGAAATCTTGTCACTAATTATTTATTGTGACTATAGGTATAAGTAAATACCTGTAAACCACACAAAGATGAACGTTTTATATTTAATTGCTTCCTTATTAATCATTCGTATTGAAACTAAAAAGACTTAAAAAGTCTCTATCCTATTTCCTTTAGAGTTAATTTATTTCAATGAGAAAAGACATAGTATAGAGGAATATGTCAGGTATTAATATGTGGAGAGTAATAATATAACCCATTAGTGTTAACATCGCTATTATTTCAAAACTCCATCAGTTATGCAGGTGAATGGAAAACTGTAGGATTCAGACTAAGTTCCTAATTTGCAACTACTGCCCTTCACGAGTAACAATATCTTAAGCCTAAGAAGCAGAATTTCATCCATTTAAAACAAATGAATCATGATGAAAGATGTCAGGTGTAATGTTCTATAATTTAGGTTGAAATTTTAGGTTTTACATTTTATATCATATCGTTTAATGGGAGGCTGTTTTTGGTTTTTTTTTGTAACTATTATGCCATGCTGAATCCTAAAATATTGAGATAGCAAAATAGATCTGAACCACAGAGGCAAAAACTAAAAGAATCTTCTATAATAGTTTTCCTTTAGAGCCCTCCATCAGTGGTTCATTTTAGAGTACTCACTGGCTAGACCATTAAAATTAATCTTTTCACTCATTTACATTTTCACTTTCTTATTTCTTTACTCAAAGCTGTACTTACATACTTGATTGCAATAGTAGTGGCATAATTATCATAAGTAATACGTTTCAAAGGCCAGCTGTTAACTAGAGAAATAGAATAACATATAAATTCTTTTTGATCCTATATTATTCAGAGCAAGAATGGATTTTCTCCAACTACTCAAATCCCCTGAATGCACACCAGAATGTAAATCTTGTGTGTCCCTCTAAAAATGTATGCATTTTTCAGATATTACTAACACCAAGAAAGATAGTGTTAGTATTTTGAAGTGATGTGTTGTTATAAGGATTTTAAAAGCCAAAACATGCTTATTAGTATTAGCAGAACAGTATTGCGGAACTGTACAGATGTGTTTGGTTTGCTCCAAGATCTTATATCCCGTGATCTAGAGTCTAAACCCTAAAAATATTAACTCCTATGTTATTTCACATTGTATAGCACTGCAAAATTTTTCAGTTTAACCCCGTAAGACTTCTTAAATTTTGATTCAGATTTCCATTATGAACAATGAGTAATTACCATACATTATTAGCTTAAACTGTAACTAAAATTGTCATTTTAGTTTATTGGATACTCTTGCATCTGTAATATCTAGAAACTATTATGGAAAAATTCTTGCCTCTAATCCCTGGAATATTAAATGTCTAGGTGTAATTTAGATACGTAATCCAATATGTATGCTATACGTTTCAGAATGCTTTCTGAGCTGCTGGGTAAAATGAATGCAAATTAAAATGGTTCAAGCTGCACAGAAATACTGAGGATTCAAACTGAAAAGTAAAAAATCGAGCCACAGAATGGGGGTAAATAAGACAGTTTCCTAAAGGAAATATGCTCTGAACTGTATGTTGGTATGCTGGGGGGGGTCCATATGAGTGAGCAGGGAGAAAGGGAGGAGCATTCTGGTGTGGGACAGTTTAGTGAAGGCTAAGAGCCTGTCACTAATCAGAGCTAGTGTGGAAAATACTAGTGCTTTTCTATACTACCAGCTACTGATTAATATTAATGATGAATATTAATAATGTTTTTGTATAGCATGTGAGAGTCCACCAGGTACTTTTGATTTAATTTGACCCCATTAAATGGGTCACAATGGCCTTGTCTATTTTCTTTTCAGTCTAACGTCTAAGGATGGATCAATGTTAATTTGTGTGTCCATTTTATACTGCTAAAACTCAGGGATTTTTGAATATTAGACAAGCTTACTTTTGAAAAGGTCCTTTCCCTAGTGAAACAGACATTAATGATCTCATTTTGGGTTAAGAGGATGAACCAGCACATTCATCTTTGAAAACTATGAAATGTTTTTTTCCACTTAAATAAATTTTTTTCAATAAAGAAAAATTCTATGAACAATACCCCTGAAACATTTAAGGGATATTTAGCATAATTTACTGCATCAAAGTTTCATATCACTGTTATTTCAACTAGTTGAGGTACAAACTCTAATCCTGTAACATGAATCTGAAAACTTTCCCCAATGACAAGTGTTAGGGAATGTTAAAAGTTATAAGCCTATCGGACACTTTTAGCAGCTGAGATTACAATTTCAACATTCTGGATCTATATAGTCAAATATTGACACTCTTTCTTGGTATGACAAGTTGTAAGAATGAAAGAGAGGTAAATTTTAATTTTTGATATTTGTGTTTCATTGCCCACTTATGTGTCTCCTCCTTGTATGGCCTTATTTATTAAATACTTTATTATACTTGTTTATAAAAGAAAGTTAGAAAGTACAGTGCAGAGAAGGGAAAAAGAAAATGAAAATCATAGCTTCCTTCCACAGATACTCAATCCTCCATGTGTTTTCCTCGTGACAGCAACAAGGGGTGAGAATCTTCATCATGCTCTACAAAGAGGTGGAACTTGCTCTTGGAATCAACAGCGAATACAGCAAGAGAACCTTAATGCGTCTACACCCTAACATAAAGGTACTCGGGTTAATCCTGGTGAACAGTGTTTTTTCTTTTATTATTCTGCAGGACTTTTTCAGATATGTTTTGCTCTGACAGTGGTAATCTGTAGAATTCCCTAATGTATGTTTGAGTAAATAGCATTGAGTCCTCAGAAATAAAACAAAATATACTTTCTTATACTCCCTACATTGATAGGAGTCAGCAGTCACATTTTTGTTTCTCTGACCCCTGATAATTGAAAGCGACAGTTTAGCCAAGAACATACTTTTTGCAGTTGTTTTAATATTCAAGAGACCTATCAAGTTCTCACACTCCTCATTAGGATTATCCTGGAACCTCTTAGATGTGATCTCCCTGTGACATCCCCTAATCACTGATAGCAGCAAAGAGATCTCCTCTAAGATTTAAAGTGCTTGATTTTTTTTTAGAAATCAATAGAACCTAGTGTAAAATATTAATAAAGTAAATAAACATGATAAGCAATTTTAAAAAACTTCGATATTTTATCAAAGACCTAAAACTTATCAATAGATATCACCCAGTCATTGAGAAAGAATTAATTTATTAATGAATCAATTCATTAATTAATGGATTCATTAATTCATTAATGAATTAATAAATCTATAGCAAACTTAAAATATATAACAATTGTGTATTTCACTTGATTAAAAAAAATGAAAGTGTTTTTCCTCCAGAGAATGAGTTATTGAATTGTATACTTTCTAAACATTATTCATTCACCAAATTTCTATCAAGCACCTACTAAGGATGTAATTTTGTGACATCCACAACTGAAAGGGGTAAGGATGGAGCTATTACAGGAGCCAAGTTTTTGTATGCTATTGAAGTTAAGCTAGCTTAAATTCAAATTGGAGTGTTACGATTTTAGGATGTTAAATGGAATCCCCATGGTATCCACAAAGAAAATAGCTATAGAACATACACAAAAGGAAATGAGAAAGGAATGTAAATATTTCATTCCAAAAAAATTAACTAAACACAGAAGAGACAGTGGTACAGGAAATTGGGGACCAAGAAAGCTATAAGACTTATAGAAAACAAATAGCAAAATGATAGAAATAAGTCCCTTCCTATCAATAATTACTTTAAATGTAAATGGAATGAACTCTAAGCAAAATATGGAGATTGGTAGAATGGATTGATAAAATACATGATCCCACTATGTGGTATCTACCAGAGACTCACTCTAGCTGCAGAGACACAAATAGGTTGAAAAGGAAAGACAGAAAGGGCATGCCATACAGATAGTAACCAAAAGAGAGTAGGGGTAGCTAAACTAATATCAGACAAAGTAGATTTTAAATCAAAAAAAAAAAAGATTACGAGAGACAAAGAAGGACATTATATATTAATAAAGGGTTATATACAGAAAGAAGATATAAGATTACAAACATTTATGTACCTAATAAGGAAGGGACCATCAAAATATATGAAGCAAAAATTGATAGAATTGAAGTGATAAAAAAGACAGTTCTACAACAACAGTTGGAGACTGCAATGCCCCACTCCCAATAATAGATAGAACAACTAGACAGAAGATAAGTAAGGAAACAGAGAATTTGAACAACAGAGTAAACAAACTAGATCCAATGGACATACACAGGACGCCCTACCCAGTGATAACAGAATACACATTCTTCTCAATTGCACATGGGACGTTTTCCAGGAAAGACTATCTGTTAGACCATAAAATAAGTTCTAATAGATTTTAAAAGGTAGATATCATACAACATCTATTTGATCACAACAGGATGAAGTTAAAAATAAATAACAGAACAAAACTAGAAAATTCACAAATTTATGGAAATTAAATAACACACTATTAAACAATGGATCCAAGAGAAATCATAAGGGAAATAGAAAATACTTAGAGACAAACGAAAATGAAATAACATACCAAAACTTAGCACATAGCAAAAACAGTGCAAAGGGGGGCATTTATAGATATAAATAACTTTACAACTTAAGGAACTAGAAAAAGAAGAACAGACTAAACCCAAAACTAGCACAAGGAAGGAAATCAAGGTTAGAGCAGAGGTAAACAAAATGGAGAAATAGAAAATCAATAAAACCAAAAGTTGGTTCTTTGAAAAGATCAACAATTGACAAACCTTTAGCTAGATGGACTAGGAAAACAAAAGCCCCACTTACTAAAATTAGGAATGAAAGTGGGGACAATTACTACCAATTCTACAGAAATCAAAAGGATCCTAAGAGATTACTATAAACAAATGTACACCAACAAATTGGGTAACCTAGATGAAATATTCAAATACCTAGAAACATGAAACCTACCAAGAATAAACCATGAAGAAATATAAAATCTAAATAGACGTATAACTAGTAAGAAGATTGATAAGTAATCAAAAATCTCCCGTAAAAGAAAAGTCCAGTACCTGATGGCTTCACCAATTAATTCTACTGATCATTTAAAGGAGAACTAACGCCAATGCTTCTCAAACTTTAAAAACTGAAGAGGAGGAAAGACTCTCTAACTCATTAAGTATATTCTTAAAAATAGTTAAGGTGGTAAGTTTATGTTATGTGTATTTTACCACAATTTAAAAAAAGTGTTATTTTTTTTTTAAAAAAAAAGTAGTTGCCAAAGTTTTTGTAATCGTTCTAGTTAAAGGCATGTGATAGAATAGGTCAGATTAGGGTCATTAAGGGAATTCTGTTTAAATGCAGGAGGTTACTAGCCTCTCAAAGTACCTTTTAAATAGAGAGCTGCCAAAATATCTATATGCCTGTATTTGTATGCTTAGTATTTCAACCCCATGGCTGCTCCAAAATATCAATATAATTTAACAATTTCCTACAGATAAATTTTGGTTAAATATTTTTAAAGTTTTTTTTTAAAAAAATACCAAATATAATATAATCCTTATAGAAGGAAAAGGGAACCAGCTATCAGATTGAGCTGACTTGTATGCAATGTGTAGCTACACTTCAAGCTAAGTGGCAGCCACCCCCCAAATACGGTGTCCGGGCAGGGGTCTTAAAAGGTAAACAGGAGTCTTCCTGTGCTAAACACTGAGAATAAAATTAGACGTTTGGGGGATTTTCTTTGGTGTATACCTTGCACATTTTGGTATTTGAATTGTAGAAAATGCATTCAGGAAGAAAGCAGACCTATTTTATTATGAGAGGAAAGGCCTTTTAAAAGCATGCTACAGGGGGGATTTTCCTTCTCAAGGTGATGAGGCACCCGGATCACGTGTCGTCCAGCGTCTATCTGTGGGCTCATCATGAGAAGCTCGTCATCATTGACCAATCGGTGGCCTTTGTGGGAGGGATTGACCTGGCATATGGAAGGTGGGACGACAATGAGCACAGACTCACAGACGTGGGCAGCGTGAAGCGAGTCACTTCGGGACCGTCTCTGGGTTCCCCCCCAGTAAGTAAACTTCACGTCTACGGGACTGCATAAAATGCACATAATTTGTATAAGTATATATTAATGGCGTGACTGATTGATTAATTGGAATAAGCGGTGGCATCTTCCTGGAGGGGAAAAGACATTGAGTCAAAGGTGAGACAGACCTGGTGTCCAATACCAGCCTCACCACCCAGCTAACTGTGGGTCAGCATCTCTTAGTCTGTTTCTTCCGTTGTAAGAATAGAAAACGGATTCAACAGGATGTTGGCTATCTCATACTCAGCTCCGTTGTTTTCCATTTAAATTAAAGATTTTCTATTTGGAAAAAGGTTCATAACAAAAATGTATAGCAATATCAAGTTTCAGGTTAAATAACAATAAAAAGCCTTATTAAAAGTAGCTGCCAGGGTTTTTGGAGACTTTTGATTTAAAGACATGAAAAATCAGCGTAGGTCAATGTGGGGTCGTTTAGAGGAAATTCTATTTAAGCAAAAAGTGAGTAACTTTTTGAAGTACCTTTTAAATCAAAAGCTTGCCAAAATATCTATATATGTATATCAATCTGCTTGCTGCCAAATA
Organism: Mirza zaza; assembly: GCA_008750895.1. Taxonomy (NCBI): domain Eukaryota; kingdom Metazoa; phylum Chordata; class Mammalia; order Primates; family Cheirogaleidae; genus Mirza; species Mirza zaza. The sequence continues at coordinate 34,559 of VSMD01040314.1, forward strand.
TGAATACACTTATTACAAATTTTAATGGTCCATCTTATTTACTGCTGGATATATTGGTGACTTTTCTGGGAAAATAGCAATTTATTAATAGTAGGTAATAGGGAAAATGATCAACAGAAGAAACATTGTTTACTTGATGTTTATCAGAGGAAGACATTCAGGAGCTCAATAGTGACTGTAACTCATGTAATTATATTTGAGATAAAAAGGTTAATTGGAATAAAATTTTAATAATTTGGCCTACTGAAAGGACCGCAGTACAACTCCTGGTATTCTTTGGATAGTGCTTAAATAGCTCACAAGAATTCACCACTTTTCCATAGCTGGCCTCAGACATTATTGCATGTCTGTTATAGAGTCTCCATCATTTGTAAACTTTATACCTCAGGTCTACTTGAATTACAGAACCACATTGCGGCATATCTTATGCAGTATCCTTTTTTTAAAAAAAAAAATAATAATTTTCTCAGGCTGCAACAACAGAGTCTACGGAATCCTTACACCTGAAAGATAAAAATGAACCTGATAAAAATCTGCCCATCCTGAACACTGTTGATGATATGGATTCAAAACTGAAAGGAATTGGAAAGCCAAGGAGGTTCTCCAAATTTAGCCTCTACAGGCAGCTCTACAAGCACCACCTGCACGACGCCGACAGCATCAGCAGCATTGAAAGCACCTCCAGTAAGTCATGGTCTTTGCCAGAATTTATCTCAACTACACTCTGTTCCTCCATAGCCAGACACTATATATCTGGTTGTAAAGTCTCTTTTTCTATAACTGAGTAGAATGAGCAATGTTGAAAGGTCACTGTATCATCCTATTCAATATCATGCCATTTATGGCTTTGTTTGCCTCGTTTTAGAACAGATTTATTGTTTTAGTCACAGAAAATAGTCATAACAAGCACAATTCATGTTTCTGATGGTAGTAGAATGACTAAGGGTTTCTAAAATATGCCAAGCTGTAAAGGAAAAAGAAAGGTATTAGATGTACTTTACAAACTTTTCTTAGAAGAAATTTCATTTCTCTTCCCATCCAGAAATACATCAAGCTTATATCATCAAACATAAGATTTTCTACATCTTATAAATTTACCAGTCTTTTTTAATCTATCTTAAAGCCCTGCAACTTTCTGTTGCAAGGAATTTTATGACTGATTTTATAGCTCTGCCTGGTTGTAAAAATGATCAAGAATGCTTTTCGGTTTAGAAAACTTGATATATATGCAGATATGTATATATTTCTTGGTAAAAAAAAAAGAACTTCTCAATTTCTCCAGGTTATTTTAATCACTATAGAAGTCATCAGAATTTAATCCATGGTTTAAAACCCCACTTCAAACTCTTTCGCCCTTCCAGTGAGTCTGAGCAGGGGCTCACTAGACCCAGCGTTGGTAAGTGCTGTGTGAGGTGGCAGAACCTCCTTAGGCTTGAGCTTTTGTTGCATTGTCTGCTGCATGGGCATAGTGAGTGTGTTTATGGATTGGCTTTGTGTTTGCACAGTTTTCATGCCATGTATATTATTGAGAGCCTGCTCTGTGCAAAGTATTGGGTAGTACACAAGATCCTACTTCCTAAGAACCCACACTCCAGCAGCGAAGGCAAAACATACCTGGTAACTGAACAGTGCATGACACATGCAATTCAGTAGTGTTCTGCAAGTTCTGCAGAAGGTGGGAGGACTTCCTCTGAGACAATCCAGAAAGACTTTTTGAGGAAGGACATTAGGCCTGGAAGTTTTATTTGATTGGGGTAGGTGAGGATAGGAAAACATTGCAGGTGAAGGAGATGAGTTGAGCAAAGGTCCTGGAATGGGAAGGCACCAACTGCTTTCACAGATTAGAAAATACATCACCCAGCTAAGACACGGTTTTTGATGTAGGACTAGAAAGATATATTATACAACAGTCACGTTGGGGAGTCAGAACTTTATTTGGTTAAAAATCTGGAAGGCCTTTGAATGGTGGTGTCCTGCATGCTCTGTGAATTTTCAGAAATTATAATCTGATAAGTCTTTTGTAAGAAGAACTAGATACTCAGGGAGTGAATTAATCAGAGCCCAAATCGTGGTGGTGGGAATGAAGAAGGATTTGGCAACTGATCAGACACAGGAATATGTAATCATCATCGTAAACAACTATAGTAAAATTTATAAGCTAACTTTTACCATGTGCAGACTCTGCCTCTCATTGCCTGAGTACTTGCAGTGCCTGAAGCAATATTATCTCCTTTTCATACATGAGGAAACTCAAGGTTAGAGATAATAAGTTACCTGCCCAGTGACATTCTCACTCTCCAGTCTCCCAGTGCTCACGATTCAGATTTGTGATTTAAGAGAAATACAGATTACTGTATCTTGACCTTTTGGCTAGAAGCCAAGGCCAAGTTTCTCATGTACTGTTTAGGAGATGAGGCAGTGAGAGCCCAAATGAGGTGCCTGGATGTGAGTCACTTGTGGCTAGCAGGTACTAATAAACTTGATAAGTTAAACTGGACCCTGAGTAGTGGTTCCCGGAATTCTTTAGTCTAGGGACCCTGTGTTTTAAAAAGTACATCAATTAATACTTACATCAATTAATACTTACAATAAACTAAAGCTCTAATGTAGTTGTTACATAAATCTGTATTTTGTGAATCATAACAATATTGATATACATTTTAAAATGGAAAACATATATGAGGAAACGTTTTATTTATTGAGAACAACAGCTAGTACTTGCTGCATATGTGGATTCAGGGACAATTCCCAGTAATTCCTGTGCTCAACAGAGTTTCACTGTCCTGGGAACCAGGAAACCTCTGGGGAGTCCAGGCAGCCAGGTGAAGGGTGCACGCAGTTGCAGACATTAAAGGTAAAGGGTTATAAACAGGTCCAGATGGTACCTTGTCATTCCAGTGTGTGGCTTTGCTGCCTTAGAATTGAAATTAAAAATGAAATGGAGAATTGATGTTGTCAACCCATGAACCCAAGGGGTCCGAATTATGGCTGAGTGTTAGTGTTGCTGACAGTAGGATTAGGCACCAGTGGAAAGGATCTGAGTCAGGTGCTGAATACAGTAGGTAAACCAGGCCAACATCAGGCTCAGAGGGGTGATACACAGTGATCAGAGGACACGGACGTGTATGGTTGATGGAAAGTATCCTTGACATCTACTCACAGTCCCCTCACTAATAAACTGTATACACGTCTAGTGCAGCATTGTTAGAGACAGAGACAGAGTCAGAAAACAGCCTAAATGTCAGTGAGTAGTGGAATGGTGAAGAACACAGTGAATGGCTAATCCCTCTGATAGAATTGGGCAACCATTAAAATCTGTAATTAGGAATACAAAAATAAATGTAGAAGATTCATTTATGTAAGTATTTGTTGAGCTCCTAGAATATGCCAATCACTGTTCTAGGTGCTAGAGATGTAGCAAACAAAATGGAAGAAATGCAGGTAACTAGCTGTGGGGTAAGGATGGGAACTGTTTATATAAACAGAAGGTCAAACACAATATATCGTTTGGTGATAATTATCATGGAGAACAATAGATCAGGATCAGGGAGGAAGGCAGAGGGGAGGAGTTACTATTTTATAAAGGGTGGTCAGAGGATGCTTCTCTAACGGGGTGAGTTTTCAGTAGAGATTAAAGGAAGAAAGAATAAGAAACTGTCTGGGGGAGGACATTGCAGATGAAGGAATAGCAAGTGTAAAGGGCCCTGAGGCAGGGCTCTATTTCTGTGTTCCAGAAATGCAGCTGCAGCGGGGTGGGCTGGGGGAGAGTGACAGAGTGAACTCAGGGAGGTGGGGCTGGGGGATTACGTGAGGTCTTGTGGACATTGTAAGAATGTTGCTTCTGAGTGAGATGGGAAGTCATCAGATGGTCTTGAGCAAAGGGCAGACGAAATCTGACTTACATTTCAATAAGATCGTTCTTCAGAGCAGACCAGGGTGGCAAATAGTGACCCTGCAGATACTGAATATATTTTGAGGGTCAAGCTGACCACATTTGCCAATGCCCTGGATATGGGATGTGAAAGAAGGAGAAGATTCCAAGTCCTTGGCCCCATTGGAAAGGTGGAATTTCCATGAGCTGAAACGGGAAGGCTGCAGGAAGAACTAGGACAGATCAAGAGCTTGAGGGTGATTACCACTGTCAAAATACGCACCTGAAAGAGACTGACAAAGGACGCTAAATGATGCTGTGTCAGGAAGATGGACTTTGATGTGATTTCTTTTTCCACATTATTGCTACTATTTTCATATTGCTTTTATAATCAAATACAAATACAAACTTAATTTTTTAATATAAAAATTAATTTACTTGAAAAGACAAATAATGACAGGACCTTCTAGAGCAGTGCTTTCCAGAGTCTACTCCTTGGCCCCTGGAGTTTCTAGAAGGCTCTGAGAACACTGAAGCAGGTGGACTTAAGGATTCTCCTACTGCTACCGGTACATGCTTCAAATAGAACAGTCCCATTTATATCCGCTTTGTACATTGTAGTTCCTTAGGAATTTGTTTTGGAAAAAAGTGTAAGGTTCTACTAAAAATAATGAAAGAAGTTTAAAGAACAAGGCTTTACATTTAAATTATGTCATGACTTAAACTCATGTTGTCTTATAAAACTTGAAGCCCATGTCAAGCATGGAGTAACTCTTCATTAGAAATCTAAGGCTGAATATTATCTTGAGTTAATGACTTCCTTTTCCTGTGAATCTGAACAGAATAGCCTCTCTGCAGTGTCCATTTCACTTGACTCCAAAAGACCATGTGGAACTGGGCTCCTAATAAACCTTCTTGGAATTATACAGAAATCAGTGCAGAGTGTGCATACAAAATCACTGTAGGTCTCTAAATAGAAGAACTGCACTAAACATGTGTTTAGTAACCATAGTAGATTTTTGTAATATATATTTTAATTCAAAATTACTCAGCCACCATCAAAATTTTTTTTTTCTTTTCAGAATTATGTACGAAGAGGGAGAATTTTGGATTGTCATTGCTTTGGTACTATCTATTTTTAAAGCGTTGAATTTTACTCCTTTATATTCAGCAACTGCTTGCTAATCTTTTCCTTTTAAGCAATTTAAATAGATAAGTGAGGGGAAAATTATTTTTGCAATTTAATTGAGACAGGTTTTTCAAATTTGAATATCTAATCATAAGGGATAAGGAATAGTAAGTTAAGCCATTTCTAAACTCTGTTCTCAGGGAGGCAATGTATAGGATGTATAGGACTTACTTTGTGCTGTCAGAAATCTTATTATCTAACAGATGAACATTAGTTTTAAATATTTTACTAACCTAGTACCTTAGTAATTCATCAAGGGAAGATACTGTTGCTGCCAAGAGTTGTCAGTAAAGCCTCTCCACAGATATAATACAGGTCCATAAAACCTTATCCACAATTCTAATATCCAAAAACTTTTGAAAACCAAAAAGTTTTTAAATATGACTCATTGAGGACCTGTATTGGAACTGACCTTGAACACAAGTAGAAATGCAGCAGGTAGAGACTAAGAAGGGAGAAAAACAGGCATTTCAGGCAGATGTTACATCTCAAGGCACAGATACAAGAAATGCCAAAAGTATTTATTCCAGCACCTCAGACCTGAGCATGGAATGTGGTGAGTACATAGAAGTCTACAATCTCTTACACAAAATCCTTGGATTCAGATGCACTTCAGAAACTAGAAGGTTCTGGATTTTAGAAAGGTAATATAAGATCCAAACCCCATATTATGTTATACTCCCACCAGGGTCCAGGAAACACCTGGAATGCAAGGAGACCATTTATATTTGTGCAAAACCAAGTGAGATCAATAAAGATAATCAATAATCTCTTGTCAGTTCAGGTCAAGTTTTGCTAACACATGAGCTGTGAAAAAACATTTGGATTTTCAGAGCTTTTGGAATTTTGGAATTGTTTGTTAAGGGTTAGTTAATTGTGTAGATCAAGCTGGTAGGGTATATCCACACCAATTTATGGGGGGCCTTGAAAATCAGACTGAGACATTGTACCTCATCTACTAATTGTTGGAGAATCCCCTGGGAGTTGGGGTTTAAGGGTGAGGTTTTACAAAGGTTGCACTAGACACCGGGAGTCTGACCAGCTTGTGCCAGTGGGCCCAAGACTGAAAGGAATGGGAGAAACTTTCTCTACAAGAAGAATCAGCAGAACTTCAATATGATTTGGGTAGGTGGGGAGGTGAGTGGAGAAGTAAGTGCAGAAGGGAGGGGCCAAAGGTGATGCAGAGGTTTGGGCTTGGGTGACTGTGAGTGGAAAGCATAAATCTCAAGGAGAGACTTGATTTTGTGGGGATGATAATGATTTTCACATTAGATGTAATTTTAAAATTACTGGTGGGAAATCTAGATAAACAATGTCAAGGGGGAAAGTTGATGTGACTGCAGATCTGGAGCCCCAAACAAGCCAGGCCTAGAGGTGTACATTTAGGGATTGTGTCAGGATGTGAAATAGTTTATTAACAAGGCCACCTTTCAGATGGTATAGAGAAAGTCGGGAGAAAGAGGAAACCTTGTTAGTGAGGAGGCGCTAGGAAGGAAGAACAAGAAGGGTAGGCTGGATAAATGGTTAGAAGAATGGAACCTTGGAAGCCAAGAGAGGAGTAAAGGAGGAGGACATGGCAAGGCCAGAAGACACCAGGCAAGGAGTGGGAGGGGACCCTTGTCATAAACTTTACCAGCCAGAATCTGGGCCCCTGAAAGAGGAGGATACAGAAAATTGGCATAACAAACTTGTGCAAAAAGACAAGGCAGATGCAATTGTGAAATCATCTAGGAACCAGATACAGCCTAAGGAGAGATTCTTGGATCCCAATTGCAGAGGCCAGAAGTCCTCTGGACCTGCTCACAGGTGCTCATACAGTACTGAGCAGTCATCCAGGAACTAGTATTTGACTCTGTTGCCTTAATAGTTAATTTGTTCTGGAGAGGACCCTGACTTATTTGGAACAGTTGTTAGGGCATGGTTAAAAACAAAAACAAATTTGAATTATGAGCAGTTTGAATTTAATTAGTACCAAGATAATTTTCTGACACTAAGAATTTGCTTTGTTCTCTTTTCCTTCTCATAACCAGTCGTTAGGTGAAAGTTAATTTTTAAACAAGTGTAGGTGTGTTTATATAAAGCCTTAGCTTAGAGTTTCTCAATTGATGAAAACAAATTTTATATATACTTTTTTCTTAATTTGGAATTTGATCCATTATTTATCTCATTTTTTGTTCTTTTCTCTCTCTCTCTCTCTCTCTGTCTCTCTGTCTCTCTCTCTCTCTTTTTCTTTCAACAAACTGCCATGCTTACTATAAAGAGCCTACAGGTGAATAAACAGACTTACCTGTACTTTGGTCTTTCAATCTTACACAGCAGGAAAATAAATCACTGGGAGAAGTCAATAGAAGTCTATTTTTAACATTATTTAATTTTGCTAATCTTTGGCACTTTAAGCCTTTTTTGTTTTAGAGAAAATTTCAATAACCTTTGAAAGGTTAGTTATTCAGTTTGAGGTAGAATATTAGCGTCATGTGTGATGATTGCATAAAAACATTTTTTCCTTCTGCTATTTCCTTCTTCAGTGTTTCAAAGGAAATAGCAGAGAACATAAACAGATGGAAATCCATACCATGCTCGTAGGTCAGCGGACTCAACATTGTTAAAATGTCTATACTACCCAAACTGATCTACAGATTCAATGCAATCCCTATTAAAAGCCCAACATCATTTTTCACAGATATAGAAAAAATAATTTTACATTTCATTTGGAACCAGAGAAGACTCCATATATGAAAAGCAATTCTAGGCAATAAAAACAAAATGGGAGATATCAATATGCCAGATTTCAAACTCTACTACAAAGCTGTAGTAATTAAATCAGCTCGGTATCGGCACAAAAACAGGGACATTGATCAGTGGAACAGAACTGAGAACCCTGATATAAAACCATCCTCATATAGCTATCTAATCTTCGACAAAGTGGACAAAAACATTCACTGGGGAAAACAATCCTTCTTCAATAAATGGTGCTGGGAAAACTGGATAGCCACATGTAGAAGGCAGGATCCACACCTTTCACCTCTCACAAAAATCAACTCACGCTGGGTAACAATCTTATACCTAAGGTATAAAACTTAGAATTCTAGAGGAAAACGTTGGAAACACTCTCCTAGACATTGGGCTAGGCAAAGAATTTATGAAGAAGACCCCAAAGGCAATCATAGCAGCAACAAAAATAGATAAATGGGACCTAATCAAACTAAAAGCTTCTGCACAGCCAAAGAAACTGTCAAGAGAGCAAACAGACAACCCACAGAATGGGAGAAAATTTTTGCAAGCTACACATCTGATAAAGGGCTGATAACTAGAATCTATTTAGAACTCAGGAAAATCAGCAAGAAAAAAACAAACAATCCTATCAAACAGTGGGCAAAGGACATGACCAGAAATTTTTCAAAAGAAGACAGAATAATGGCTAATAAACATATGAAAAAATGCTCAACATCTCTAATCATCGAGGAAATGCAAATCAAAACCACAATGAGATATCACTTATCTCCAGTAAGAATGGCCTTTATCAAAAAGTCCCCAAACAATAAATGTTGGCGTGGATGCAGAGAGATAGGAACACTCCTACACTGCTGGTGGGACTGCAAACTAGTTCAACCTCTGTGGAAAGCAATAAGGAGATACCTTAAAGCGATAGGAGTAGATCTACCATTTGATCCAGCAATCTCACTACTGGGCATCTACCCAGAAGAACAAAGGACACTTTACAATAAAGACATCTGCACTCGAATGTTTATAGCAGCACAATTCACAATTGCAAAGCTGTGGCAACAACCCAAGTGCCCATCAGTTCATGAGTGGATTAATAAAATGTGGTATATGTATACCATAGAGTACTACTCAGCTTTAAGAAACAATGGTGATATAGCACATCTTGTATTTTCCTGGATAGAGCTGGAAGCCATACTACTAAGTGAAGTATCCCAAGAATGGAAAAACAAGCGCCACATACACTCACCAGCAAATTGGTATTAACTGATTAGCACCTAAGTGGACACATAGGAATTACATTTATCGGATATTGGGCAGGTGGGAGGGGGGAGGAGAGGATGGGTTTATACATACATAATGAGTGAGATGTGCACCATCTGGGGGATGGTCACACTTGAAGCTCTGACTTGAGGGGGGGAGGGAGGACAAGAGCATTATACATAACCTTAAAATTTGTACCCCCATAATATGCTGAAATTTTTAAAAAAACATTTTTTTGTTCTGCAAATGTTTATTGATTAACTTGATGCCAGGAGCTACACCAGGCAGTGAGGGGATACAGTCCCCACTCCTGGGGATTTTATAGACTAATGGGGGTGGGGGAGCATCCTTACACAATTGCATTCCAGAGTCAGAGGCGTTGGGGTGTCCAGTTGCTAATAGTACGACATCGGTGCTAGTGACTGCCTGTCCCTACAGGGATCTGAAAGGTCTCTCTAGGGCAGGTGATAGCTAATGTGGCTCTTGGAGAATCATTAGGAGATCAGGCCAAGAGGGAAGAAGAGCATTCCAGGCAGAAGGAATAATGTGCCAGCTGCATGGAGGCATGACAGAGCAGGCCTGTCAAAATACACTGAAAATGTACAATGCATGGGACCTGGGGTTGGGTGGAGAAAAGCAAAACCCAGAAAGATGGATTGGTGCCAGTGTAGGAAGTGCCTTCTATGCATACTAAGCCCCAAGGACTTGAACCTTCTTCTATAGGCAGTTGGTGATTCTAGGAGGAGGCTTTTAAGTAATGAGTTTACATTTTATAAAGACAGTTCTGGGACAGTGTTGTGGGGAGGGGAAATCAACACAGTCCTCTCATTGGCTAGTGCAAGCAATACCAGTCAGTAAATTCATTCAACAAATGGTTTTGCATCCAATGTCTATTTGTTAAGCACCTCTTTTGTGCCAAGTGCTGCCTTTGTGATTTGTAGTTCTGCTAGTCTTCCCACTTCATTATTTTTATGGTCAACAGATTCCCTAAACTTAAAAATTATTTTATTCAAAGTATTTACCCTTAAATAAAATGGTCTCTGCAAGTTCTTTGTGAAATGCTACAGTATATTGCTGCTTTTGCACCTATATCATAAGCTTCTGCTTGTTGTCATAATTTTTATGAATGCCATTTACAATGAGGGAAATATAGAATATTTGAGCCCCAAAGATCTTAGCTGTTATCTAGGCCGAATTCTTTCTTTTACACGAAAGGAATTTCTGACCCAGAAAGTTGAAGCTCAGTCTCACTTAGCTAGTTAATTCCAGGGCTGGAACATGGGCTATCTGTAAATTTGAGGTTCTTGCTTTATGAGATGTAAAAGACAAGAATTATGATAGCATTGCGTGTGCATCATGTTGGCTGAGGAAAGAGAATTGGCATGACATCTTTCTTGCCTCTGCGTCTCAGGTTTCTCCACCCTCACCCGGCTTTACTGCTCTCTCACAGTCCTGTCTCATGAGTCCTTTAGTCACACTTAACCCCGTGATTGGTTCTCCCAGTGATCTGGTAGGCGGTGAGAATAAGCTGCTCAACTGCCTGAGGAGGTTAAATTTCATTGTCTAATGAGAAACCTTGTTATAGCCCCAACCACCCACTAAAAATAAACTTGTGAGAGTTATAAAATCTTGTTAGCCCATAACCTCTATTAGAATGGAGGGATGCTGCCTTAGTTATGAGTCTTAGGAAGTTAAGAAGTTTTTAGATGTTTAATAGATGAGAGTTGAGCCTTGCTGTCTGGGGCCGTCCTGAACCACAGTGTCTGAGGGGGTCTTGCTGCATTCACAGACACCAGCTCCATCCGCAGTTTACAGACGGGTGTGGGAGAGCTACATGGGGAGACCAGATTCTGGCATGGAAAGGACTACTGCAATTTTGTCTTCAAAGACTGGGTTCAACTTGATAAGCCTTTTGCTGGTGAGTATGATGGTGGTAGGGTACTGGTTGTCTTTTGTCTTTTTCTTTTGAGAATCTCAACAAGTATGCATACATATGATCTAAATGCCTTTCATTTTACTTTGTTTTTATTTTTGAAAATTTTGTAGAACTTTGGAGACATGATTTAGTCATTAGTCATAAACTTAAGGACTTTTCCTTGTAGTTACAATAAGAAAAGAACACAAAATAGAGCTGACCTTTCTGAAACCTCCAGGTTTCCTATAGGCATATTTTGGGGGTAATAATCTATAATTCTCCAAGACATGGAAGCCTTCCTTTAATCATCTTATTTTCTGCTTATCCTCTCCATTCTCCAGCATTAGAAGGGCATATTTCCAGATTATTACTATGCTTAATGTGTCTAAGAGAAGATAGAGATGGCACTGCCTGCCACTGTTTCAACAGGATAAGAAATAGACATATATAATATAAAGTATACAGCCTTGGATAATTTGTACCAACTCACACCTTGCTATGTTTAGTGATTATCTAATACTAAGTGACATGGAAATATATTGGAGGGGGGTGCTTGGGAGACTATATAAATGCTGTTCAACCCAAGCTAAGAAATATACACATACTAGGCATTAACGCGTTTCCTGTTGTGTATCATAGTTGGAGCCAGAGGGCTTCTGTTCCCAGCACAGGAGTTAATGGCTGACCCTTGCCTGGTACACCTGGGCAGATTTCATTGACAGGTACTCCACTCCCCGGATGCCTTGGCATGACATTGCCTCTGTGGTCCACGGGAAGGCGGCACGTGACGTGGCACGCCACTTCATCCAGCGCTGGAACTTCACCAAGGTATTTGGATGGTGTTGTCATGATTCAGTCCACATGAAGAGAGGCAGGTCTAGCCAGAGAAGTCCAGAGGAGTGGAAGAAGGGGCTGCTGTGCCCATAGCTATGCCACCATCTACTGTTGTGGGCATCACTGTCAGGGTGGCTGGGCCCCTAAACAAAAAAGGACACATTCCTGAACTTTCACATCACAGACAATTCAGAGTACAGAGGGATAAATATCAGGGCCTATTGTTTTAATCCTTTTAACATCTTGACTCTTAGTGTTGATTAAACATTTGGTGTCCTGGGCTCTGCAGTCATGTAGATGGCTATTCTAGGGAGCCTGGTTTAGAGGAGAAGGCTCAAGCCTTAAAGTCCCTCCCAATCCTGGAATTGCTCTGGGTTCTTACTGGTCTAGGATTCTGAGAATTGGTTCTGAGCAAAGCAAACAGTAAAGGAAGATGGAGCCGTTTTTCTTTTCTCCAGATTGTGTCCTCATTACTAGTCAGAACTTAACCTAACTTTAACATTCCTAGTTGAGTAAACATCATCTGGGTATTGTTAAGGTTTCACTTTGTTTATTTGAAATGACTATGAGGCATTTTCCCCCTGATAATTTGGAAAATGGTTTAGTTTTGTCAACAATTTAGAGTCTCATTTTATTTTTCATTCTCGTAAACCATATAAAGATTTAGCAGAAGCCCTAATGGAAATATTTTAAACAAAAATTTAGGGGAGATGGATGAATAAAAGGGATGTTACTTTTAACCTACTGTACTGGCAAAGATAAAAAAAGAACTTCTATAGTTACAGTTGGGTTTGGGGATTTTTGTGATCTTTTACCCTGCTCCTGGGAAGATAAATTGGTACAGCACTAGTAAGTTTTTTTAAAAGTATGCAACCTTTGATCCAGAAAAACATCTCCAGGTATTCAAGCTAAAGAAGTAATCCAATAAGGTAACTTATTTTTATATGGTTTCTAATAATTCGATGAAATTAAAATAACTGAAGTGTGCATTAATAGGAATTTATTAAATAAATGATTCTTTTATACCATTTTACTATGAAGCTATTCAAAAAATGATATAGTGCTATATTGATGTGGCAAGATATCTACAATATAGCAAAAATTAGTTTATAAAACAATAATCCCACATTTGCAACTATATGCCTCTATAGAGATTATCTTTAATCCTTCTTTACTAATGTAGAATAATACACACTTGCTACAAAGGTAAAAGAAGGAAATATGGGAAATAGAAAAGAAATATAAATAATCTAGCCCTTTACTTACAAACATCCACTGTTAACAATTTTCTTATTCTTTTTCAAATGAAACAAATTTCTTCTTTTCTTTTTCTTTTCTTTCTTTTTTTTTTTTTTTTTTTTTTTGAGACAGAGTCTCATTCTATCACTCCAGCTAAAATGCAGTGGCATCATCATAGCTCACATAGCTCACTGCAACCTCAAGCTCCTGACCTCAAGTGATCTTCCTGTCTCGGCCTCCCAGAGTGCTAGAATTACAGGCATGAGCCACCATGCCAGGCCCCGAATTTCTCTTATAATCACAAAATAGGGAAGAATGGATCTCTTTTCTCATTTGAATTTTTTTAAGACTAGTCAAGTGCAGTAGTGAGGAGGGGGAAAATAGTAGAACAAGGAGTTCAATCTGTAACTGTGAACAATCAAGTGAGATAACTCACTTTTGGACGAGCCTCATTTGAATTCTTTATCTCTTTTTCTTTGTTTTAGATTATGAAATCAAAATATCGGTCCCTTTCTTATCCTTTTCTGCTTCCAAAGTCTCAAACAACAGCCCATGACTTGAGATATCAGGTGCCAGGATCTGTCCGCGCTAATGTACAGGTAAGTCTGGCTTTTTTTGACAAAGTGCCACTGGGTAAAATTACTCTTATTGGACTAAGTGCCTATTACATTGGCTTCAGGTTTTTCAATGACAACTTTTCCAAAGCAAATCTAGATGGACCTTTTAGTATTCAGTATTAGATTTCCTATGCAAATTGGATTCAATTCACTCTCTTTAAAAAACTCTTTTGTAAATATAATAAATTCACATCCTCAGAAAAGGCCATAGTCAAGAAATGCTGTTCCTCTAATCCCTTCTGAAGTGACCCTGGCAACATGATACACAGTAAACTTGGGCCTCATACTGCTTAAGCACCAAGAATGTGGCTGAACCTTAGTAACTAGGAAGCTAGTTATAGTTCAATCTAATTTTAGTTCCTAATTAACCAAATGCCTTTTAGAGGCTCTTTTAATGGAATAAGGATTTTACTTAATAGAGTCACAAAATTTTACCACATCCAGTTTAACCATCTCAAAACTACAAAAAAGAACAATCAAACCCAGTGGGGCTCTGAGGCTTATCCAGGTAGTTGTCAATAGAGTTAGAGCTTGAAATCCTAGTCTAGTCCAGTGTTATCCAATCTGCTCCTTTTACCAACTACAGTTCAAATATCTTGAGATCGTGTGGGGACAGACTAGGATGGGTGAACTTTGGCGTTGCCTTTTGTTCAGAATTATCACTCTCAGCATCCAAAGCATTGTGTAACTGAAGATCCAGCAGTCTGCTACTGCTGCACATCACCAATACGGACTTATGTAATGCAGATATGTATCTTAGTGAATATAATTATATAAATGAAGTGCTTACATCAGTTACTTTGCATAATGTGCAAGTAAAGGTGTGCATATGTAAGAACTACAGACATTCCAGACTATAAATCAAATAATAGGACATTAAGAAAAGAGTGATAAACCAAGAGAAGTACCCGTAGCAAATATTTAGTCATCCCAGTCTAAGAAGAAAACTAATTTAAACTTGGAGGCACAGATAGCTATGATTTATGTGTAAGTTGATGAATATTTTATGAACCTGTTTAATTTTATTCTACGTGGAGGAGGAAAAATTACCCATGCTAGAAGATAAAATAAGAATTTTGGTATTAGGAAAATATTAATAAGAGAATTTAAGATTTGAATTTGCATTAAAATTGATGAGGTAGTCAAGTTATCAAAGTTAGCTAATGTTAATTAAGTATCTGTTGAAAACATATTGCGGGGAATTGTGTATTTTTACGATAGATGAAAGATGTTTTAGCCTAGTGCTGTATATGCATACATTTTCCACTCCAGTGCTGGTAAAGCCAGGACTTATATATTCTCATCCTGCTTTCCTGCTAAGGCAGATAGATACTCTATAAAATGCTTCTCTTCATTCATCTCTGTGTCACTGGATGTCATGTCAGAAATGGGACTAGATCAGACGATCTCTTCCAATAAACTCGTATGTTCATCCCTGATATGTCCAGGTGACCTGGACTCAGGAATCTACAAAGCCAATTTATTTAAAAGGACATTTACCAAGACTCAGTCACTCATTTGTTCATTCATTCAGCCAACACGTTTATTAAGTGCCATCCATTTGCACAGTGAAGTCATCAAAGCACATTTGGGTGCTGAGGGGGCAGGCAGAAAAGTAGTTCTCTGCCTCTGGAGACTTAGTTAGCTGAGGAGAGAAAGCTGTGATTTGAATAGTTAAGTTACTATGACAAGGTGCAGTCTCTGACTCAATGCCATTTTGAAGGTATGGACCCCCATGCTGTGAGAGTTTGGCAAACCCAAGGGGCAGATCTGGGTGTATACTCTAAGGAATAATCCCACATGCTCAGAAGACAGGAGGATCGACTGCAGCAAACCATGTGCTCTGCGAGAGGTGGTCCATGATGTTAGACAGCAGAGGCCAGATGGGGGTGCCCGGAGTGCTAGCCAGGTGAATTTGGGGCTACGCCTGGTCTGTTTTATGAAGACTAACCTAGGACAGAGTTTTCCAAACTGGATTTTGCCTGTGAAATCATGATAATTATTCCACAAAAAAGATTTCCATGGACAGATAAGTTTTCCCAAAGTTCTATGATACAGGACTCCTTAGTGTTCTTCTTATGCTAATGAGTCTATAAAACCGCTAGGAGGGAATGAGGTGTGAGCGTTTCCCAGTCTTATTTGACACAGGCTCTCTCATTTTATTTCTTGTCATCTGTTTCCATCTCTCTGAACAAACATTCTGGGACCAAAAGCGAACACAAATGAAGAACTTCTTAGTCCAGAGAGAGAATGAGAGCTCGGGGATCAGTGAGGAGGCTGACGGTGATGCTGGCTTATAGCCAAGGCCAACACTAGAAATGAAAGGGAGGGACATGCAGAGAGATTTCTGAGGAAAGAGACAAAGCAGCACAGTGACTAGAAACTGACTGGAAATTTGGGCAGAGGAAACAGTGTAAAGATAATTAGTTCAGTGTCACTGATGGAATCTCCAGAGAAGCACAGGACCTGGGTCATAACCGCCCGGCCAGGACACTAACTGACACCACAAAGGAACGCAGGTAGCTCCTGTAGTACGTCTAGTTATGGGTATATAAATTTTGCAGCATGATAATGTGTATAATAAAGAAGCTGAAAGTGTCTCTATGCAGAGTTTCTGCAAATATAGGAAAATTGTCCAGCTAAATATAATGAAATACATTGTAAAACTCTGAAGTCAGCACAGCACAGTGGTGTGTGTGGTATGAAGATTCTATGGCAACATGTGGCCTCAGCAAGTCATTTCTCCTCCCTGAGCTTCATTTTCTCATCTGAAAGCTTTATGTTGGTGGGAATCAGATCTGAGGTCTGTTCAGTATTTCAAAGGAAGTTTGGCATTCAGAATTTTAATAAATGAGGTGTTATTAACATTGTAAGTATTAATTACCTTTTAGTTAGGCCTACTGATATAATTATAATCCCTCAAAAAATAAAACTCAAATGCCCACCACAGGTACACCTCTTAATTTTTTAAGTAGTTATGGTGATGTTTATTACTAAATGGAAATAAAAGCCATTGCTCAGAATTTATACCTTGATAATTAAGCTTATTTCTGTGGATCTTTGAGAGAAAGGAAAAATATCTAAGTAAATTAAAATGTAATAGCTACATTTAGTCATATGGCAATGATAAGACAAAAATTAGAAGGCAAGGTAAGAGTTAAGAAAATAGGACATCATGGATGAACACTTAAATTCCAAGAGTATAAGATTATTATTTCTTTTATCCCTCTGGTACTCAAACCTAATATTTCTATAATTAACTTTTTATCATCTCAGTTCATAAAGTAAAATCTACCTCCAGACTGACTGAGGTTAAGGCTACGACGGAAGGAATGAGTTGCACATTTTCAGGAGCCAACATTTGTTGCCCACATTAGGCCGTAGCTTAGCTTTAGGATCCTCCCATGTCTAGGCCCCTTCAAGACCTTGACCTAATTTGGTATTTGTAAATCAAAAAATTTTTTTCTTATAAAGGCCTCACTAAATTTTAAAAATGTTACTCCTAGCAAACCCTGGAGTTTTCAGTAGATGTTTTTCAGAAATATTGAAATAACTCTAGCTGTGAAAATGGTGGACACAGCCAAGAAGTACATCTTTTTGAAGACAGGAAGTCTGAGATGGCTAGAAGCTTTAAAAAAAAAAAAATTACCCTGCTGCATTTCTTCTTTTCTGTAAAGTTTTGACCACGGTACTGTTTTAATTTTTTCTTATTACTTACTAGCTCCAAATATTTTTTATGTTATTTCAGTCTGCATGTCATGAATGTATGTTGCATAGAGGGTGAGAGCAGTAATCTCGTCCAATCTCTGGTTTTCAAAAAAATCCAAAAGTGTGTAGGGGGATAGGGACCTGGCTATGTGGCAGGCTACTTAATTTTCAAAGGGTTTGTTGTCACGTTTTCAAAGGTTTCACTCTTAGCTATCATGTGGCAATAACTAAATGACTGTTATACACTCAATTGAGAAATTTAATAAAATTCTTCCTTAGGTTTATTGTTCTTTAACATTGATTTTAACATAGTTTTTTAAAGCAGTACTAAGAGATAAGTTTTTTTATTTACCTTTTATTCATACATAATATTTGTTCACATTTATGGAGTACGTGTGATATTTGTTACATGCATAGATCCAGTCAGGGTATTTGGGGTACCATCACCTCACATATTTATCATTTCTGTATGTTGGGAACATTCCAGGTCCTCTTTTCTAGCTATTTTGAAATATACAATATATCGTTGTTAACTATCACACTACTCTGCTATCAAACATTAGAGCTTATTCCTTCTATTTAACTGGATGTCTGTACCCATTAACCAACCTGTCTGTATCCCCTGCCCCCACCCACACCCCCTTCCCAGCCTCTGGTATCTGTCATTCTGCTCTCTACTTCCATGAGATCAACTTTTTTTTATCTTCCACATATGAATGAGAACAAGATTTTAACATAGTTTTTAACATAATTTATTATTCATAATGTAACTTAGAGGCCAAGGCTTTTTTAATTGTAAAGGAACAATATGATACAGCAATTAAGAGGTAGATTCTAAAGCCATACTGTGCTATAAAACCTCAGCTGTGCTGCATACCGGTTGTGTAACCTTAAGAAAATTACTTCACTTCTCAGTATGTGTTTCATTCATCTATAAAACAAGGATAATAATAGTATCTGCCTCATAAGATTGTGGTGATGGTTAAATAAACTAATACATGAAAAGCATTTAGAAGAATACTCTAGTTTGCGTTCTGCCAAAAACAGCCTTTAAATTTTCCCTAGCGTTTCAAAAGTTTGCAACAAAGAAGTTGATGTTTCTCTGTGTAGGTCACCAGGCTAATTCTAGATAAATATTTTTATGCCACGTATTTATTGAAATGGAGAGAGAAGGCATTTGACATAATAGAGTACATAATAGATAAAATTCAAGTTCTTCTTTCATCTGCAGAATTTTTTAATATGAATTCATGGTGCACACACTGCTGGTGGTTCCGCAGCCAGCCAGGGAGAGGGGAGCCAGGCAGAATGGGTGCCTGCTCTCACCAGCACGAATTGCTGCTCCTGAAAAAGTCATCCAGGCCTGAGAGCTGACTTCAGCAGCTTCTACTGTACTTTTAAAATAATCTCGGCTGTTTCCCCTCAATGCTGGGCATTCTCAGAAGCCTGCCAAGAGCACTCAGAGAAGACACAGCAGGAAAAAGCTGGAGTAAGAGAGGAAGTGGGAGAGGTGGTTGTGAAACTGCAGAGTACATAAAGAAACTTGTTTTCTCTCTAATAAGAATAAACTAGGTTTCCAAATGCTCTCATTGCCATTTAAGATGTATTACCAAGTCAGAGGTTATTTGACATGTCTAAGGTGAAGAAAATGCCTGATGCCGTGTCAGCACCCACATGGAATCAATATGTGGGAACAATCATTTTTATTAAATTGGGTGCCTTACAGTAGGCACCATTCCTTAGATAATCATGGTGAGAATTCCTAGCTATCCTGAGAGAAATAACTCCAATGGAACCATGTCTTCAATCCTGTATATATGAAAGGAAGAAAGGGAGAGAGAGAAGAAGGGAAAAAAAAAGAAGAGAAAATTTGTGAGCAAATGTAAATGGCATCCAAATTATACTACTGGAAAAATCTGTTCTGACGCTTGGGAAAAATGTCCAAATGGCACTCCAAAGGATTCATTAGATTTCAAAGGAGAGAAAAATATTTTGACTGTAGAATGTTTTGACTGTAGAGAGAATAAAGTAAGTAGGTGGGGGAAAAGGAATCCACTTTATTCATTTCCATGGAAGTGACTTACCATGGGAGGTGTTTTCCACATAGAACCAGGTCTTCATGCACTAGCACTTGCATGAGTGTCACCGTGGGTCCCGGCTGTCGGAAGCTGATACAGACAGAGAGCGCTTACTCTGCGCCCAGCGCTGCGCTAAGTTGTTTGTGGCTTATCTCATTTATATTCACCAGTCTGTGAGCTGTACTCTTGTGCAACCCAAATTTTTTACAGATGAGGAAACCAAGACTTTGAGAGGGTAAAATAGCAGTAAGTGGTGGGGATGAGACGCGACTCTAAGCAGCTGGGTTTCAGTGCACGAAGTGGTAACTATAACTACAGAGGCAGCTTTCAGTTAGACCAGAATGGTTGTAACCCTCAGGCTCTCACAAAGCCGCATGTCGTGTTTGACTTTTGGTATCATCTTCTGTTGCCACAGTCCCAAATTCCCTTTTGCTTCTTTCTGGCTCCCAAGAGCCTCCAAGTGTACCAGTTTTTCTTTCTCCTTAAGTACTTGTCTTCAAAATTTTTCTTTCTCTCCTTTAGCCACAAGCACTTCTCCCTTTTGTCCAGGCAAAAAGGATCATCTTGTGTGAATAACTGCACACCGTGGTATCAATGGCTGATGATCAAATATAGAAAAGTGGTTATTAAAGAAAGAGCTTGATCGGATGAGGCAGATTCGTGAACTAGGTCAAGTTCGTAATGTTCCTTGTCTGCTGTTCTCCTCAATACAGACTGGGAGAATAAGGCCCAATGATCTAAGTACTTCCCTTGTCTCTCCAACTCACCTGTGAGAGTCTATACAGAAGCCAGGCTCTGCTTCAGGGGCATATAAAAAAGCGCTTTGGTGCTAAACAGGCTTTGTTCCATGATGGACTTGGAATCATAGAGGAATAACAAGGAATGTGCTGGATTTATAGGGAATAAAAGCATCGTAGTAAAAGAAAGGAAAGGAACTTGGGGCAAATACTAAGAAAGTTCTGAAAGTTCCTCTTCAGTAAAACATTCTTGTTATGTAGCCCATAAATATAACTTCAGCCCCTAGTATAAAAAGAGATTAAGACTTGTGGTTAAAGAGAAGGCTATATTTTAAGTTAAAAAATAGGACACAGTACAAAGGAAAATGACTGGTCCAAGTTACAATTTGGAGGCTAAACCATAAAATCAGAAATATGCCAATTTTTTTTTTACTTTAAAATTATGTATTCAAACTTGAGGTTTGAAAAGTTTGAGTTAGATTTGATTCCCAGCACATTTGGGACAGTAAGATAAGCCACATTTTTGTATGTGAGGAAGGAGTTTGAGGCTTATCTAAGTCACATTGGTTTAAAACAGAAATGCAAGATTAGTTGGTCAGGTCAGTAAAAGAAAAAGAAGAGAGAAAATCTTAATATTTAAAACAAACAAAAAAGTCAATCAAAGTGTGTTTGCCTTATTGGACTGTTGATAAAACTTTCTAGACCATCAAGCATTCAAAGCAGTTCAGTTGATTTTGACATAACCTCAGGGCTGCATGGTTCAAGAGTGCAGGCAGAGCAAGAAGGAAATTCATATTTTCAGTTTATCTTGTGGTGATAGGGAATTTTAACTAATTAGAATAATAGTGAATAATAATCCCAAGTGATTTTTTTTCTGTGTTGCTTAAAAGGTACGTTTCAAGTTTAGCCAAAAATGATGACTTTTTAAAATTAAGTGAGTTTCACTGTGACTAAAGGATATGGGTTCGGACTCAGACAGTGGGACGGATGCTGCTGAAGCCCCTCAGGAGGTGGGCCACATCTCACAGACGGCTTTACAGGCGTCGGGGAGGCCCCTCCACTTTCTCTTATGCTGTCCCACAGGCTGATACATAAAATGGTCTTCTTTTGGCTTACGGCTTTGCTTAAACATTTAAATGCTTCCAGAAAGGGAAACGTTTATTATTTTCCTTCACAGGGAAAATGGCAAATCCATGACCTTCATGCTTCTGCTTTCATGCAGCCATTGGTAATCAACCTCAGATTCCTTCCCCAGTCTGCCAGGTCCCAAGAATCCTTCCTCCGCAGCATGGCCGTCCAGGAAGCCACTCTGAATCTATTGGACTTGACATGCGAGTCAACACCTGCTTGACACTCCTAATTTATATCTTATGTGAATGAGTTTATTGAATCTCTGAATCAGAGCACATTTTGAGCGTGGGAAAGGAAAGGAAGTATAAGGGTTTTCGATTTGAGGGAAAGACCCAAATGTTACCATTAGAGGTGGTTTATAAACTTTGCCTAAAACTTTACAGAGGTAGACATACCGTGGATGGAATATCTAGTACTAAGTGCCACATACCATTGTTAGCATTTTGTGTTTGTTATGACATTTCTCTTCACAGCAGCTTTGGGGGAGGGGGGCAGAGAGAGCAAGAGGGTGAGAGAGAGAGAAGGGTTTCAGTTATACAGTGGAGGAAACTGAGCCTCCATGATGTTAAAATGACTTTTCCAAAGTGAAAGAGCTAGTAAATGCAGAGCTGTAACACAGCCTCTCCAGAGTTTCTGTCTTTCCAGTATACTCAGCAATTTTATACATTGTTTCCAGAGTTATGTAGAATTAGATCTGAATTAGATCAGGATGCGTGGGTCATGGCATAAAAATCTTCTCCAGGTGACTTGCATTTTCAGAGCCCTGCTCCTTAGCAACAACACTCAACATTAATTTGAACGGACTAAGCATTCAAAATTCTATTTGTTCAATCTTTGTTATTTCTACTGATGAATCATAATGCAGTTCCTTGGAGATGATGTAAAATCAAGGTATTTTTCCAGTATGGATCATATTTATATAAATTTTCCTTGTGAGTATTCTGTGATATTTAACTATTCAGCTTCATGATTAAATTTTGAAAAATTGCACATATTCATATGATAAAATCAAATAAAATGCTTTGAGGGGAGATACTTTGTAATAAAAACCTCATACTGGATAAAGGAATAACATAATTGAGGATGGCACGATGAATGATTTTTAGTAAATACGAGGTTAGAATTTCAGGAGCCTTACTGATGTAATTTTAAACTTATTGATTAGAGCAAGAATTTTACCTAACCTTTTATATATAGCGGACATAGAGCTGAGTATGTATTGGATTACTTTGTATATTCATAATAAGTGTGGGGCCATTGTTTTTGTTTTCAACTTCAGTTGACCTCATTAGGGACACTTTCAATATTCATTTCAAATTAGGACTAGCAAATCTATTCCTATAGTGATTCTTCTGTGATGTCATGTTATTGTTTAAGGACCTACTATATGCCAACATCATACTGCAGTACTAGTTAGATTACCGGAAAAAAAAATGACACTGAATGGTTGCTTAGTGTTGGGAAAGCCTACCTTCCACCTCCTTTAGTCCTCACTCCCATGCCCAGCCATGGTCTGCTCTGACATGACCCGACACAGTTCAAATGAATCTTCTATTGCTCTCATTAATTATAGCATATAATTATAACATATATGCAATGCTTAACAGATTTCAGGCCTCCTGCCACACATTTCACAGTAATTCATTTAATTGTCTCTACAGCCCTATAAAGTAGAACTCTGGTTTATAGAGCAAAAATGTGAGGCACAAAGAGGGTAAGAAACGTGACCATGATCAATATCCAGTAGGTAGTTGAGCTCAGCTTCGAACCTAGGCAGTCCTGCTCTGCATCAGTGTCTTTAACCTATATTCAGGTGTCTGAGCTAGAAACTCGTGTCATCCAGGTGAGTGGGTGATGTCTGAATGGAGGGATACAGTAGAAGTGCTGAGAAAGGGGCAAATCTGACAAATACTCCAAAGAATAAACAGAATCAGATGTGAGACTGGATATAGACACTGGGAGAAGAGGCATACCAAAGAGCCCCCAGATGTCACTTACTTTAAAGACTGATAAAATGATGGTACTCCCCTGGCCCACAGGGTATTTGAGATGGGACGTGGCATAGGGAAAACAGTTATGAGCTCAGCTTTGATCCATTTAATCTGAGGTGATAGGATCAACTCCAGATTGATTGGTATGACACACAGATGTGATGAAATGGCAAAACAGTGTGGCAGGGTGGATAGACACAGGATATGGAATGAGAAGAGACAAATTCAAAGTCTGATGCCTCTGTTAGTACCTCGTGACACTATGCAAGTTACTTCACTTCTCTGAGCCTCAGTTTTCTTTCTTGCGATTGGATTCCTACTGTTATCACCATGAGAAAGTTTAGGTTAGAGTGACATGCCAAGGAACAGACAGCTAATTAAAGGCAGAATAAGATTACATGCCTAAATGAACTATCTTTTAGAATGTATTACTCTGAATAATATCTATTGGGGAGAAAATGAATAATTACATTATTAAGTCAGAGCTAGAATGACAATATCACATGATCCAGACCAGGACCCCGTTGAAAGTGAAAGTACTATTAATAAATACACCAGAACAACAGGCATTCTGGTGTAATTGTGGGATTGTCATAGGAAAAGAATACAAATGGTCACCCTACTCATAGCCACCAGAAGAGGTACTTCTGAAGTATTCTTTGTAGAAACCACACCCTGTGGTTTCCAATTTCGAATGAAAATAATCCTGGTGGAAGAGGGTATATTCAGGATGTGATTTCCATTGGGCTACTTCCTTATGGACTACATCCAAGGACAAGTTCCTTTCCCACCTCTTCCTCAGCAGCATTCTCCACACCCCTCCTCTCCCTTGGTTCATATATCACACTCAAGCCACTGTAATCATTTGGTTGTGTCTGAAAGAAAAAGAGTGACTTTATTGCATTAAGATGTCTGGTGTCATCTTCATTGTCTTATGGTTGTTCATTTCTGATTGCCGCCTTGTAGTTGCTCCGTTCTGCTGCTGATTGGTCTGCTGGTATAAAGTACCATGAAGAGTCCATCCACACTGCTTACATCCATGTGATAGAGAACAGCAAGCACTATATCTACATTGAAGTAAGTCCTACTCACGTAAATTCATGTGAGAAACTGCCTTCCCATATACATCACACTGAAACCACAGGTTCTCTAAACTCAGGACCTGCCATATTAATAAGCATATGCTGAGATGTGAAGAGTGCTGCAGAAGTGCTGATTCATTCATATCACCTGAATTCTGACCTCCCCAGCATTCCTGAAATCTGCTCTGCATTGTCATTAACCAGACTGTAATGGGAGTCTCCCAAATCCTTGCTATTAAAATGCAACTCATTGTAATATTATTAGCCAGAAATACCTCAAAATGTATGCTTAAATTTTGATTTGGCTTGAGTTGGAGAGTTTAACACATTAACTGCCACGTGAATTGTATTTAACTCACACTAGTTTTGAGCCCTGGACGTTGTGAAATGCATGTAACTCACATGTCTCTTCACTTTGGGAACCACGTGAAATAATTTGCAAGTTGCATATAATTCATGCACAGAAAATAATAAAAAATAACAAATTTTTCATTAAATTAGAAAGGATCATTTTATTTTCAAAGGTTTTCTTCTATTTTCATAATAAAACACCATGACCCCAAGGAAAAAATTTTTTTTCTAGTGTGGCAGTCAATATGTTAAGTGTGGGGCATGTACTATTTCAGGAGAGCACACACAGGAGTTGCTAAAATAGAGACCACTGGAAGATTCTAATTTGGGGATGGTAGAGTAGGGAGAGTGCAGGGGAAAAAACATGGAAAAGGAGCCAGGCATGGTGGTACACACATCTATAGTCTTAGCTACTGAAGAGCCCAGCAGTTCAAGGCTGCAGTGTTTAAACTTGGGTGACAAATCAAGACCCCTTTTCTAGGAAGGAAGAAAGGAAGGAAGGAGGGAAGGAAGGAAGGAAGGAAGGAAGGAAGGAAGGAAGGAAGGAAGGAAGCAAGAGAGGCAGGGAGGGAGGGAGGGAGGAAGAGAGGGAGGGAAGGAGGGAGGGGAAGAATGTGAGAACATTAAAGGTAGGTACCACCTTCTTCAATCCTGTGTGCCCTACTATTCATGATAAAGCTTTTTCAGATCCCAGAGTTTGTGTTCAGAGCATGTGAGAAAATCTGGGGACACTGAACTTAATTTGGGAACTTAAATTATTCTTCAAAGCAGATATAAAAATAGTTCAGAACACTCAGAAAACCCTGGGAAAATAAAAGTCACAATAATGGAAAAAATAGATCAGAGCACGTATCCTTTCTATATTACAATCTTTTCTTTCCTATTGAATTATAAAAAATGTATAGGGGAGATGGGTTAGCTGGAGAAAATCATTCTAGTCCTATTTTCCTTCCCCCGAGTCCTGGCCCTCTCCCCCTCTAAGCAGTGACAATTCATTGAATTGAAGCTTTGTTTATTTCATGGGCTTGGAGCCAAAAAGTTAATTAAAAATATTAGCAGGCTTAATGCAATACGGTATCCCAGATAGGATCATGCAATAGATATAAGATATTAGTGAAAAATTAGTGAACTCTGTATAAAGTCTACAGTTTAGTAATACTATTAGTATTAATTATTTTGGCAATTATACCATAGTAATGTAAGATTCTAAGGCTGGCTTCCCCATTATCCAGAATCATTTTGGTTTATATCTTTTTAGTAGCATTAATATCAGCTTTTCTTTTTAATGTGATCATAATATTAAATGAGGACAGTATTGCCATGTAAGTGTACATGGTTGGGGTCATAGACTTGGTTGATACTCCTCTAGCCAATGTAAATGTTCAGCATTCACCCCATTCTTCCAAAAAAGGAGAAGTAAAGGACAGTCTGTGTTTACAGACGCTGAGGAATGCTAAGCTTCTTTGTAATATCAATTCAGAAAAACATTCATGGTTTGGTTACCACTGAGATTTTGATTGTTTGATACCCTAAGGAGAACCACATTCTCAAATGAGTTTCTGCACTGTCTTCTTGTAAGTTTGTCTTCTGGAGGCATTTTGCAGATTTATGCACTGACATGTAAAAACCTGTATAATCATAAAAGTGGTAATGCTGCAAAGGGAAGTAATACTCATATTTTGAGTTATTGTTTATATATCCCTTTACCTTGAGATAATTAGCAAATATTACTTGTGCTGATTATCCTTATAAATAACTGATGTATTAATATTGTAACGATCTATTCCATTTGAACACATAATATTTATAATATTCATACCAATTTCTAACATTCCTTTATGCAGCAACAAAATCTTTTACACCATTATGATAATGTCATACCTGGTTTTCTATTAATAATAGCAGTTTTTGAAGAATTAATCATAGATACATGATTCTCTAAGTACTGCTACTATTCATGTATCTGTAAAACATTCTTTGAAACAGTTATTAGAAAACATGGGTTCATAGGTACATGAATAGCAGCAGTACTTAGAGAAACAAATTAATAAAAATATTATTTATTTTCTTCTTTATCAGTTTACATATATTATGACCATGCACAAAAGATCACATATTGCACAATTTTATTTATGTAAAATGTCCACATGTATTTATATGTGTATGTGCAACATACAAAAGAGATTTGAGGCTACTTAAAATCGAAGTTCAGGGATAATAATAAGAGATCCAGGCTGGGCGCGGTGGTTCACGCCTATAATCTTAGCACTCTGGGAGGCCGAGGTGGGCGGATTGCTCGAGGTCGGGAGTTCGAAACCAGCCTGAGCAAGAGCAAGACCCCGTCTCTACTATAAAAATTAGAAAGAAATCAATTGGCCAGCCAATATATATATAGAAAAAATTAGCCGGGCATGGTGGCGCATGCCTGTAGTCCCAGCTACTCAGGGGGCTGAGGCAGGAGGATTGCTTGAGCCCAGGAGTTTGAGGTTGCTGTGAGCTAGGCTGATGCCACGGCACTCACTCTAGCCTGGGCAACAAAGCGAGACTCTGTCTCAAAAAAAAAAATTTAAAAAACCAATAAGAGATCCAAAACCAATAAGAGATGACAAGGTTAAAGCACATATTAGGAAATAATGGAGAAACGGTGGAGAAAATTAGACCAGGCTTCTGCCATCTTCCCTGTTAAAAAAGAAAACTTAGCATGGAGATAGAATGTTTGCCAATATAGAATTTTTAATCACAAGTATTTATACAATGTGTGAATCTAAACAAACGTAATTTCCCTATTGATTAAATTTGGAATGTTCCTAAGCATTCTGAGAATGTCATTCTATAAGATATTCCCTTAGTGAAATAATAGCGTAGCCTTCCACTTGTCTAAGAAGTTATAAGTGACATGACCTGGAAATGCACGAGACCCAGAGTGAGATACAGCTGCTCTTATTCTGGCATTTATTTTCCTGACATGATTTCAGTGGTCAGAACATGTTTGCTGTGTAAAACATTTTTTCAAAATATCAATGCATTTTTTTATTTATCACATTTTCCTTATATATACACTACTAAGAAAAAACTTACATGATTGTCCTATGTATTTCTGATAGAACCAGTTTTTCATAAGCTGTGCTGATGACAAAGTCGTGTTCAACAAGGTAGGCGATGCCATTGCCCAGAGGATCCTGAAGGCTCACAGGTAACGTGTTTGGCCCTTGATTAGGAGTTGTTGCTACAGATGCTCTGGTGTTTACTTCTAAAAGCCCTTTTGAAAGCCCTTTTTTTTTTTAAATTTATTTCATCATATTATGGAGGTACAAATATTGTTAGGGTTACAAATATTGCCCCTGTCTCCTCTCCCTCCCCCCATGTGTCCAATCCCCCGGTGGTGTGTATCACACATGTTATGGAAGCATACACCCCTTTTCTTCCTCCCCCCTACTGCCTGCCCACCACCCGATAAAGTTTTGTTTTGATTTTTTTTTTGAGATTTTGGTTACATTGTATATCTTTTTTTTTTTTTTTTTTTTTTTTG
>VSMD01040314.1:62830-88956 GCA_008750895.1 Mirza zaza
TTTTTGAGACAGAGTCTCACTTTATTGCCCAGGCTAGAGTGAGTGCCGTGGCATCAGCCTAGCTCACAGCAACCTCAAACTCCTGGGCTCAAGCAATCCTGCTGCCTCAGCCTCCCGAGTAGCTGGGACTACAGGCATGTGCCACCATGCCCGGCTAATTTTTTTTTCTATATATATTAGTTGGCCAATTAATTTTTTTCTATTTATAGTAGAGATGGGGTCTCGCTCTTGCTCAGGCTGGTACATTGTATATCTTTACCTCTCCCTAAGAAGGGTGAGAGTTATGCCCTTCCCCTCCAAAATACTCGCCACCTCCCTAAGATTGGGTTCCCCCCCCCCCTCGAATCCCTGGTGAGCATTGCCACCATTTGAAAACCATAGTTTTAATCAGTCAGTACCAATTTGATGGCGAGTAGATATAGAGCCCATTTTCCATGTCTTGTGTCGCCTCACTTTGGATAACGCGAAAGCCCATTTTTAAAGTACTGCCATTTCCTAGCTGGGTCGAATTTGGTTCAGCTAGCAGTATGTTATTGATTCCTTTAATTTGAGTCTGTTACTAAGAATTTTTGAGTCCCTTTTTGAGGAATTTAAATTCTTTCAGTGCACAATCATTTTTTCCTGGCCGGTCTCTTGCCCATGCAGGAGATTTTTGATTTGATTTATGTAACGGCAGACAGTGAACTGTGTTCACTTAAAAAACAAAGTGAAACAGACATAATATTTTGCTGTGGGTTATATTTAAATTCTTGTTACCATCTGTCTTATTTTTTGAGCTCATGGGATTATTTCTTTAATAAAAGTTTTATTGAGATTGAATTCACATACTATACAATCCACCAACTTAAACTGTACAATTCAATGATTTTTTAGTATATTCACAGAGTTGCATAAGCATCACCTAATCAATTTTCATATATTTCCATCACCCTAGAAATAAACCCCATTAGCTGTCATTACCCCTTCCCTCCTTCCTTTAGCCCCTGGAAACCACTAATCTACTTTCTTTTTCTATAGATTTGCCTAGTGTGGATATTCTGTATAAATGAAATCATGTAATATGTGGTGTTTTAGGACTGACTTCTTTCACTTGGCATAATGTTCTCAAGGTTCAGCTATGCTATAGCACGTATGGGTATTTCTTTCCTTTTTATTACCAGATAATATTCCATTATGTGGATATACCACATTTTATGTATCCATTCATCAGTTGGTGGACATTTGGGTTGCTTCCACTTTTTTGGCTATTATGAATAATGTGGCTACAAACTTTCTGTACTAGTTTTTCTGCAGATGTATATTTTCATTTCTTTAGGGGTAGAATTACCAGTAATTCCATGTTTAACATTTTGAGGAACTGCCAGACTGTCTTCCAAAGTGGATATACCATTTTACATTCCCACAGTGTATACATGCTCCAATTTCTCTCTGTCACTGCCAATTCTTATTATTATTGCTCTCTTTGATCATAGTCAACAGAGTAGGTCTTAAATGGTATCTGTAGTTTTGATTTCAATTTTCCTATTGAGCATCTTTTTGTGTGCATATTATCTACAGAAGCTTTTGAATTTAATTAAGTCCCTTTTATATATTTTTGTTATTGGTGTAATTGCCTTTGGGGTCTTAGTCATAAATTCTTTGCCTAAGCCAATGTCTAAAAGAGTTTTTCCTATGTTTTCTTCTAGAATTTTTATGGTTTTTTGCCTTAAATTTAAGTCTTTTATCCATTTTGAATTAATTTTTGTATGTGGAAAAAGATAGGGACCCTGTTTCATTCTTCTGCATGTGGCTATCCAATTTCCCCAGTACCATTTATTGAATAGGGCTTCCATTCTCCAGTGTATGTTGTTGTCGTCTTCTTTGTCAAAGATCTTTGTCAAAGGTTATAGGTAGATGGTTTTATTTCTGGGTTCTGTACTTTGTCCCATTGGTCCATGTCTCTACTTTTATACCAGAACCATGCTGCTTTGATTACTACAGCCTTGTAATATAATTTGAAGTCCAGTAATGTGATATCTTCAGATTTGTTCTTTCTGCTTGAGATTGCTCTGGCTGTTCAGGCTCTTTTTTGGTTCCAAATGAAGCCTAGAAATATTTTTCTAGATCTGTGAAATATGACATTGGTATTTTTAGAGGGATTGCTTTGAATCTGCAAATCACTTTGAGCAGTATGGACATTTTAACAATGTTGATTTTACCAACCAATCAGTGTTTTGTAGCTCTCCTAGAGATCTTGCGCCTCCTTGGTTAAGTATATTCCTAGGTATTTCATTTTCTTTGTAGCTCTTGTAAATGTTATTGAGTCCTTGATTGAATTCTCAGTTTGATTGTTTTTAGTATATAGAAATGCTACTGATTTAAGTACGTTGATTTCGTAATCTGAGACTTTGTTTTATTTATTTATCAATTCTAGGAGTCTTTTGGAGGAGTTTTGGGGATTTTCTAAATACAAGATAATATCATCAGCAAACAGGGCTAGTCTGACCTCCTCTTTCCCAATTTGGATACCCTTTATTTCTTTCTATTGCCTGATTGCTCTGGCTAGGACTTCCAGTACTATGTTGAATAGAAGTGGGGACAATGGGCATCTTTGTCTTCTTCCAGTTCTTAGAGGGAATGTTTTCAACTTTTTCCTATTCAGTATGATGTTGGCTGTGAGTTTGTCATATATAGCTTTTATAATTTCAAGGTATGTTTCTTCTGTGTCTAGTTTGCTAAGGGTTTTACATGAAAGGGTGGTGGATTTTATCAAATGCTTTTTTGTAGCAATTGAGATGATCATGTGGTCTTTGTTTTGCTTCTGTTTATATGGTGAATCATGTTTATTGATTTGCATATGTTGAACAATCCCTGCATCCTTGAGATGAAACCCACTTGACCATGGTGAATTCTCTCTTTGATGTGCTGTCGAATTTGGTTTGCTAGTATTTTCTTGAGAATTTCTGTATCTATGTTCATAAGGGCTTTTGGTCTATAGTTTTTGTTGTTATTGTGTCCTTTCCTGGATTTGGTATCAGGTGATTCTGGCTTCACAGAATGAGTTAAAAGGGATTTCCTTCTTCTTGATGTTATGGAATAATTCTGTAGGATAGGTGACAGTTCTTTGTAGATCTGGTAGAATTCAGCTGTGAATTCATCTGGTCTGGGCCTTTTTTGTTGTTGTTGGGAGATTTTTTGTATTATACTGCTTCAGTCTTGCTGCTCTTTGTTGCTTTGTTCAGGATTTCTATTTCTTTCTGACTTCACATTTTTTTAAGGAAATCAACATAGGATCTGTTTCTGAGATGACTCAAAAACAGTCTTGTTTACAGCTAAACATATATGTACACATAGATTTCTCAAATGCTTGCTAGTCTCATAATTCTATGGGGTAATTTATGTTTAATTTACAAAATTGTGTCTGATTTACAAAATTATGTTATCTTCCTGTCAAATCCTCCATTTTCATTTATGCAGTTGTATCTACTTTATCTATAAAGTACATTTGGCAAAAGAGAAAAAATAATTTTTTGTGAAATTTAAGTAAGTCACAGAAATACATTAAGTTGACAAATGAGCTCTTTGGGCTGAGCAGTGAATCATGAGTTTTGGAGCTGTGATCAGCTCATACATGGAATAGGATGAACCTCAACTTCACCTATCCCAGTTATTAGTTCCCTATAGTGCTTAATAAGTACCTGTGAGATTTATTCTTAATGTATTTGGGAGCCTGAAAGATATTTGTCCTTATCATATTAATTTGTCTTTAAAAATCTGGACTTTTCCTAAAAATCATAAAATCATATCATTTTCTAGCTGAAAAGCACTTCAAAATATTTTCTGATTGAATATTCCCCAGTGACTCTATGAGCTGCCTCTGAATTAGAAGGGATCTTTGATAAAAGAGTATGGTGAGGTAGCACCTGTGGAAGATTGCATCTCACGCTTGGAGGTTCACAGAGCACATTAAAGACCCTGGCAATTTCAAGCTTACTTTGTAGAAAATGGGTAATGAGGCCACCAAATTTCAAATTAACTGCATGTCATTCAACTCTGCTCTCTCAATAGTCTCCACTTTTTTTGACGGTCACATTTCAAAGTGGTACATACATCACATCTTCAGACTTTTATTCGATACACACACATCCTGAAAACATATTTTATGTTTTTCCCCTTCTCTGCATCTATACATTATTGTTCATCTCCTATGTTAATTGACGCTGTAAAATATATCTTCACTGAATTTCAAATCTGTGAGCTTGTGTTCCCAGGCAAGATAAAGGCTGAATTAAAAAGCTCATTTTGCAGTTGCCTGTAAGGTACACTTCCTTTTCACTAATTTGGTGTCACGATAGGTCATCCCCAAGCTAACCCCTATCTTCCTTCATATTTTTCTCTGTTCTCTACTCTTCTGAGACTGAGAACTTCCCTGCCAAAGTCACATTCTTAGCAACAAACATAATTTGGCTGCTGGAGAAAAAAGAATAGAACACAGCACAAAGCATATGGAGAGAAATGGCAGCAGCCAGCAGGACAGACCAAAGAACACAGGCTGTCTTCCAGGTCCTGCCCCACCCCTGGAGGCATCTGAGTCTTTTCGCTACCAACTCCTTCAACTGGGCTGTCTTTATTTTTCCACCAGTACTGGAGTCCAGCCTCACACCAATGCCCCTGAGCAATTTTTCTATTCCCTTTACTTCCTCCTCTAGTTCCATCTCAGCAGTCATAATTCCTTACAAAAACAGGTTTTCACAAGTTCTCTATATTCTGGTCCATGACCTAAAGCCCCAGACAGATGTTCATCCTGAACATCTGAACTCACGGCAGCCAGGGGAATCACTGCAGAAAACAAAATCTCCGCTCTAATAAGTAAAACTGTCTTAGAGTCGAGACCAGTTCCCAACCCACTTGAAACTTGTCTTTGACAACTCGAACAAAATAGATCAGGGAGGAAAAAAAATCACAAGCTGCAGTCTAAAACTGACTGTTTTATACCATGTTTGAATAAGCTGAAAAATAGGACCAACTGATTTAGGTAGAGCATTTTAAAACACTGTTTGCTATCAATGAATGGTTTCTGAAGATGATTTCAGGTCTTTGTTTATGGAAACTTGACATGCATCATTTTTCTGCCTTGGTAGAAAGTCAGGAAGTGAGAAAGTACATTTTATGCAGCATTGTCACCAAAAAGTTGACACATATAATGAAAATAGGCAGTTGACTTAATGTCTGTGGGTTTTAATATTAAACTACATTGAAAACTATACTACTGAATTGCATTAAAAATAACACAATTTTATAAATTGCTTATGCTTCTTATCACTGTAGAAGAGCTACAGTTTGACCATAAGTGGGTGGTATGGGGACTACCCTACTGGGAAATCTGAAATTATGGAAGGGCCAGATGTCTGGTGATGTGGGTCTCTGCAGCTCTGTTATCCACAGATATGTGACCTTCTGAGTATATGAATTTGCTTTTCTGACACTCTGTTTCATCACCATCGAAGAGAATAATAATAACTGCCCTACCTAACTCATATGGATATATGTGAAAGTGATCTGCAAATTATAAAGCACCAGTTCATGTAAGAAATTATTATAGCATTTTGAGGATATTCATCATCTGGGACTATGCTGCTCATTGTAAATGTAAGCAAGGTTTAAAAAGAAGCACAATATTCAAATCAACTGTTGCAGAATATTTGTGCTATAAATGGAAATGGGTTTTTTTTAGCGTATTATGGGGGTACAAGTGTTAAGGTTACATATATTGCGCATGCCCCTTCCCCCTTCGAGTCAGAGCCTCAAGTGTGTCCGTCCCCCAAACATTGCACATCTCACTCATTGTGTTTGTATAGACCCATCCCCTCCTCCCCCCCACCTGCCTGACACCCAATAAATGTTATTCCTATATGTCTAGTGAGGTGTTGATCCGTTAATACCAATTTGCTGGTGAGTACATGTGGTGCTTGTTTTTCCATTCTTGAGATACTAAATGGAAATGGTTTAATTCAAAATACATGTACATATTCCTTATTTTAAATTACTAGATGGCTACTGCTAGATAAGAAAACTTGCTTTGGTTTCTTACCACTGGCTCTTGTGCATCCTGTGACAGGTACAGGCACATGATAAAAACACTGCTGTCTAGAGATGTCCCGCCAGAAACCTATAGCTGACTCCTCCAAGGAATCCAATTTTAGATTCCCCATTATTGATCTGATAACCATCTCCCCCCAAAATAGAAAATAAAATAAAGGGTATTCTGAGTTCAGTGTTATTTTGTTTTGTTTTAATTTTCAGCACTATTTACTTTGTTGTTCTCTGAACGTATACAAGCTTTCTAATTGAAATCACTGATTGTTAATCAAATAAAAATGTTACCAGATAGTTTTTTGAGTCTTTCCACATAATAGGTGCTTTACCTATGTTACTTCATTCAGTCTTCGTATCAATCTTATGGAGTTGGATGCATAATTACCCCATTCTACAGATGAGGCAGCTGAGGACTAGTGAGATTAAGTAGCTTAGCCAAGTCACATGGCTACTGATGGGTGAAACGGGCTCAAACCCTGTCTTTAGGACTTCAACATGTGCTTTTTATCACTAAGCTACAAAGCTTCCCTCACTGCAAGGGAAGTAGAAATTTTCTAATGTTAAGCCTCCTAGATATCTATCAATGATACTTTATTTTAAAATTTAGAAAATCAGGTGAATGTTTTATTTTTTTAAATAATTGCTTTGTAAATAGAAATTTCTTAGAATTCAAGAAAAAAAATCTATGTAGCCTATAATTTTGTACTAAGCCGAAAAGACATGCTGGGCATGGTTCAGCAGCATTCTCTTAAAAAAAAAAATTAAACTCCAGTTATAATAAAAAGAATAAAAAACCTTTTAACAAAGTATATCAATTACTGGTTTCACATTTTTCCTTATGGGATAACTTCCAAGCTCTACGAAATTCCTGGAGAAGAGGTTACATTGGGCCACAGATGACAATGGATCATGGCAGGAGGACTCTTGATTTATATCATTTAATTGCTTTTAATCTGTTCCAAAAATTGTATCAATGGTAATCTCAGCAGATAGAGAAATGTAAAGGTTAGCGCAGGGCAGGGGCCAGCAATCATCTTGAGCCTGAGCGTGTGCCCTGGCAGAGAGAGGAAGGGAGAGAGAGATTCAGAAAGAAAAACGAGACTGAAACTGGCTAGGTTTTGTATTATCTTATTTAGGGGCCACCAAGGGATGTATATGTCTGCCAAAGGTTATATCAGGTCCAGGGTAAAGTCTAAGTCAAACATGCTGGGCTAACTGTCAGCACTCTCACATTTGAAAGCTAGCTATTTTCAAAAGCTAACCAGTGAAAATATTATATGTGTGTTCCTACAGCATATATAATATGTCATAATCTATAAAGTCACACAAATAATAATTCGGTGCTAAAGAAAGCCTGCATTCCTAGTGTACTAGCAATACAGACAGGGAAACTGAAGCCCTAAAAGATCTTCTGCATTTAAAAGATTTGCCAAACACAAACCAAAAAGAGGTATGTCGCAAACCCTAAGAAGCTACAGATCCAATTCGAACACAATTGATACCACCATAGTATAAAGTTCTCTTCATACACACACAAAAAACCCCACTAAGCCCTGACCACAATTCTTATTTCTGACAGTATTCACTGCTGCAAAATCTACAATGAGAAGATTTATAGCAGCTCTTGAAGTTTATGGTAATGAAATGTGACCTATAAATCTCAAATTCTCAAAAAATAAAGTGCCTTGTCACGAGAGAAGCACGTTGAGCTTCTCTGAGACCTTACAGATCCTGAGACCCAGTCGTGAGTGGACTGTGCTCCTCCTAACTGCCCTCCATGCTCGGGAGGAACTAAGGGTTAAAGGAGGCAGGGGCTTACAGGAGAGAACAAGAAGAGGGTTGCAGAGACATGTCACACTGTGACCCATCTATGTGGTGAATTAATTCTCTGCTTTTAAAGGTACAAGAGGCATTAAAAATATTAATTTTAAAAAGCCCACACTCTCAGCACCCTCAAAAATTCACTCTTTTGATTTTTCTATTTCCTTTCTTGACCATGTACATATTTCTCTCTTCTTTTGAATTGTAACTTATTTTCTTTTCCTATAACTCACCTGAATTTCTGGCTCAAGCCTCATTTAGACAATAGGAGGAGATTTAGTTTAGGCACTTCCTGATCAATGTAGCCAAATTCAGTGATTTCTCATTATTTTTTCTTGGTATTCGGGGTCAGGGTGCTACCCTTGCCTCCCCTCCTTCCACATCCCCATCCTTGGGCTAGATGCTGAAGGGCCCTGTGTCTTTGAAAGGGGCTTCCAGATCTTAGCATTGCTTTCCTCAGCCTGTTCACCCATCTGCTTAATGTAACTTGGGGACATAGACTTCTCCTTTCAGACCTGCCTCTCTGCCATTTCTCCTGTGTTCCTGCCACAACCATGTGCTGCTGGACTATACCCTCCATGTTTCTCTGGGGTTCACCTGGAAGCAAGGCTCAGACCTTCATGGCTCTCATAGCCTCACATTTCAAGGAGAGTGGGATCTTTCTTATTTTCCCTGGAATTCTGCTTGAGACCAAAGGCCAGAGTCCCTACACTAAGTCTTGTTCATATTTCTTTACACACCTGCCTCAACTTAGAGAATCTCTCTCTAGTTCTCCAAATCTAAGAAGTCGACATCTTTGTGCCCTGGTTCCTTTGTGAGGAGGCCACACAAGGAGTAATGCCTGCTTCATATGTCCAGGCACAGCATGGGGGATGTTAACACATTTAAGGGGAAAATGATTTAATATTTCATAGTATCAGCTTGTTACAGTTGTATTGTCTTAATAATTGTAACTTTGCACTGGGGCCATTTTAACACAGTACCAGAAGTATTTTGCAACTGAGCCATCATAATGGTCCTTCTTGGTTGTAAAATGCTCATTCCATTGAATGGCTATAATATAATTTAGTTAACCATCCCTCTATTATTGGACATTTGTTTCCCTTTTTTTTTTTCCCATTTTTTATACAAGCACTGCATAAGAATTAGTGAAATTTGAAAGCAAAACTTATATTAACAAGAAGCCTGAAAATTCAATTTTATAAAATTGCTCTCAGTCAATGTGGATGAAGCAACTGCCTGCACAGTGGTATTTATCTGTGGCTTAGTGATTATTCATGATCTTAAAAGCAAGATCGTAAATAATTTTGCACATTAGGGGCTCAGGTTCTCACCCGAAGCCGACTGCTATCATTTGAACAGCCCCTGTGGTAGGAGGATGCAGTGTTTCAGAAGGAGATTAGAATCCCAGCAGCTGGGATTGTTGTCTTCTCTGGGTTGGATCAAGGAGGCAGATTGGACATACAGTCCCATAGAATTTTCTCTTTATTGGCTTGCATGCAACCACAACTTTATGGTTTGAAATTCCAGAGCCCTTTTACCACAGCAGTGAAAAATCTAAGGATTTTCTGCTAGTTCGCTGAACACACTTTAAAATTTTCATCATTCAGGAAATTCATGAACTACTGCATTGCAAAATAGCAAAGGCCTTGATATGGAATTGAAAAGTCCTAAAAACAAGAAAATATGAATATTCTTATTCCTACAAACTAAAATTTGCAAGAATGTTTTATAAGATTTTTATAGGACATTTCTCAATATCCCACATATGAGATCTCCATTTTGTAGTCATTTTTGCTTCAAAAAAAACAGAGATAAAATGGAACCATCTCTTACAAACAACATCACAAAGATTTGGTGTTCAAGACCAGCAATACCACTTCTAAGATTTTTCCAACAAATGTAAAAAATGACTTACGTGAGTCAGCGTAAATATCAAAATAGTTAATTCAAAATAGCAAAAAAATTGGAAACAATTTATGTGCCTATTAATAGAGAACTGGTTTAAATATTAAGGTACAGAGATGGTAGAATACTATATCCCTGTTGTTAAAAAATAAGTAAGTCTTTATGTTTTAATGTGGAAGGATTTCCAAGACATCCTGTTAAATGATAAAAATAATGTTCAGAAAAATGTTTATAGTGTCCTAACATTTGTGTAGGAAGAAAGAGTATCTATATATGCTTATATATTCATAGATTATTTCTTTAAGAACATTGAAGAAACTGGTAACAGGAGTTGCCTTCAGAAAGGAGAAACAGGGCCTGGGGACAAAAGAGTCAAAGAGAATTTTTTTCACCATATAATCTTCTAACTCTTAAATTTTTTACTATAAGCATATGTTACCCATTCGAAAATAATTTATTTGGCTGCTCCTAAAAATGCTAAACATAAAATAACCATATGACCCAGCGATTCCATTTCTGAGTATATACCCAAAAGAACTGAAAACAGGGACTCCAGCAGAAAAAATGCATTGACATTGATAGCATTATTATTATTATATTATAATAATTATATAATTATATATTATATTATAGTAATGGTATACTATTATCGTGATAGCCAAAAGGTGGAAACAACCCACGTGCCCATCAACAGATGAATGTGGTATATACATACACTGTATTTCAGTCATAAAAAAGAGGGCATTCTGACAGGTGCTACACCGTCGATGAGCCTTGAGGATGTTATGCTGAGTGAAATAAGTCAGACACAAAAGGATGAGTATTGTGAGTCCACTTAACATACAAAATCTGGGATAGGTAAATTAATGGAGACTGAAAGTAGAGGTTACCAGGAGCTGTGGGGAAGGGAGTTGGGGTAGTTATCACTTAATAGTTACAGAGCTTCTGTTTGGGGTGGTGAAAAAGTTTTGGGAATAGATATTGTACTTGTGATGCCTGCGCAACATTGTGAATGTAGTGAACGCCACTGAACTGTATGCTTTACAAAATGGGTAAAATGGCAAGTTTTATATTATATATTTTACCACAATAAAAATTTGAATAAAATGTAACTTAAAGAAAAAAAGTCCTGTGCAGCTTAACCTCTTCTCTACCACAGATTTTTCCCAGAAATGTTCTTCCAACCTGACCCCATACTCCCAAAACAAATAGTACAGAGTGCATGGTGTGTGCAAGGGTCCTCTATTGGGCAGTGCTAAAAACAGAAAGCTATGTGGACAGATGACCAGTGTTTCAAAGGAGCTTGTCACATAGACTAGGCAGCAGACAGAGGTAAAGCAGAAAGAGTACCGAACAGACGTTCTGGCCGTGTGCTATGAGTACAGAGGTGGGAGTAAACCAAGTCTTACTGGAAGATCCAGGAAGTAGCCTTGAAGGTGACCTGGAAGACACGGATTCATTCGAGGCTCAGAGAGCTGATGAGCCAAGTTGCACTGGTCTGGAGGTTCACCTCTGAACAAAGGGCAGCGCTGTCGCTGATGTGTGTGCGTAGGTGAGGATCACTCTGTAAGATGACACTGGAAAGGGAGTTGAGGCCAAATGCTGTCAATTTTGAAGCGTCCGGGCTTTTAAATCCTGGCTGTGGGGAAATAGCTTAGGTATTCTTTCTGTTCTTTTCACTATCTTATTTACCATGTAGAGATGTAAGCCTTTTACTCTTATCAAGCAGCAACCTTTAACAGTTTACATGTTTTTAATGTTTTCTTTCCGACTCAAACTATGTTTGCCATCTAGTGATTAATCCATGTCATTACAACGACCTACTTAAAATTCCTTGTTTCTTAGCACTACAGCCAAGCTCATGGCTCTCCAATTTTCCATTCCTTTGGCAATAGCTTTTGCCCTGAACTTCATTTTCCACATGCTGTTATATGTACATTGACATTCAAAGACATCAGTCATAAAAATCTGATCCCTCAGAGAGTAGTAATAATATTCACATGGAAAAAAATGTAGCTGTTTAGGAGAAAATGAGCTTTAAAAACTAAGGATTATGAAAAATTTAAGTAGGCTCAGATTTAAAACTTAACTAGTAGGAACACCTTTGTGTGAGTCTACACCTCTCAGATATACTGGCAAGATTCGCTAACCACAGTGGATAGCACATTCTTTTCCAGGATTTTTCTTCTTCCTGCATATCTTATAAATGGAGACAAAGACTTTTGATAGTTTCTGATTCCAAATAACCAGTACCTATTTGAACATAATTCTTCAAATTTCTGAATTTCTGAATGCAGATCAAAGTGGGGAGCTATACTTTCTTCTCCTGTTGTTATATCATTAGATAGAATTTCTTTTCCTTCAAAGATTGTCAGTAATCAGTTGGGAGAGTGGGCCATGAAATACTGTGTTATATGTGCGAGGGATTTAAAAATAAACATTAGTCACTCAGAATTCTTAAAGAGCTAAGGGTAATATTTTATAGCTGAAACCTCAGAGTTTCTAAATACGTATGATAACTTCTGTATTGGAAAATATACTGGATCCAGTATGTCCTTTTGCCTATGATATCTAGGCTGCAGGAACTCATTTACTCAACAATTATTAACTGAATGCACACTGTTTGCCAGACTGATTTTGGTACTGTGGGTATAACTTGTTACACATATAACTATTATGATACCATCTTTTTTGAAAACTTTGTTATAATCTCCCTCCCCTTTCCATGAGATCCAAGTAAGGCTTCCTTACACTGAATTTTGTCCTACAAAGGATTATGCTGTAGAGAGTTAATGGGTAAAGTTTCTACTTTACTGTCAGGTCCAGATTATTGTTCAGGCTATGAATTGATAGCCTGGATTTCTGGCCACCAATCCAACAGCACCCTCCCCCTACACCAAGCCCTGAAATGTGACAGAATGTATTATAGGAAGCCATTCACTCAATCCCTAAAACAGTGTGAACTGCTTGGCTGTCATTTTAACCTAATGCTTTATCTTTTTTTGGTGAATTTCTCTGCATCTGAATTTTTTAGGGAAAGCCAGAAATACCGGGTGTATGTGGTGATACCACTTCTGCCAGGGTTTGAAGGAGACATTTCAACTGGTGGAGGAAATGCTCTACAGGCAATAATGCACTTCAACTACAGGTACCAAAATTCTAAATTGTCTGTTTTGAGCTTTCAGTCGTGCATATAAGTGGGTGAAGGGAACGGCAATGTTTCTTCACATCCATTCAGTGGAGTGTTGAACAGATGAACACCTTTTATTTTACTCTCAAATCTTGTCCTGTTTCCCAGTTGGTAAAATTAATATAAAACCTAAAATTATAAAATGGTGGGCCTAGTACACATGGCAAATACAAATATAAAAGAGCTAAAATAGTAGTCTGTCTTATGTTCATTGTCTATGTATTTAATATAATGTTGATTTTAAATTATCTTTAAGTGGTTATATAGTTACTGAGCTTTACATATTCTTTGCAGTAGGTAGAGAAAAGAAAAACATTAAATCCCTAAAATGGTATGATACGCACCTATTTGGTTATGATGGTTTAGACAGCAAGTCCTCCAACAAGGTTGGTAATGATAGCCTCTGTTAGTAAATGAAGCATGAAGAGTCTTTCCTGTGTCTCAACATTTTCATTCTGTCTTCACTACCATGTCTTTATTAAGATTTTAGAGAAAATCCTGTGCTTGATATTTTAAGAAGCCGAGTTCTCATATTCAATTTTAAAAAGGCACACTTGGGTTCCCCTGAGGCTTCAAATGTGGCCAGTGGAACACTGTGAAGAGGGTTGGGAGGTGCCAGCAGGGCAGCAGGGGTAGAGTAGCAGTGTGGAAAGGCACAAAAAGGCACTGGAAAGGGAACAGAAACAAAGAGATGAGTGGGGAAGGCCTGGGCATGAGTCCAGCTCCCAGTTAGAAGCCCTGGATCCTGAGATACGAGAGAGCTCAACTCAGTAGCACACTCTCAGTAAGTCAGAGCAAAGACTAGATCCTGGAGGTTTTCTTTTAATATTCCTTGTTTTTCTGAATGACTTGTAGTTTCTCACCTTTCTAATCACATCCTTTTGAAAGGTGGCAGAGGAAAAATGAGACCTTACAAAAAACACTCGGTGTGCAAAGCAGATAAGGGCTCAGGGCCCTGGTTGAATTGGGGGTGGTGGCTTGGATGCCCTCCTGCTTGGGACCCTTTGCTAAAAATACCCCCTGCAGAATCTGTGCACAGTTTGAGTACACCACTATAGTGGAATTTTTTATTTTAATTCTCTTGTTTCTCACCAACTTTCCAAGTTTGT
Organism: Mirza zaza; assembly: GCA_008750895.1. Taxonomy (NCBI): domain Eukaryota; kingdom Metazoa; phylum Chordata; class Mammalia; order Primates; family Cheirogaleidae; genus Mirza; species Mirza zaza. Next base: position 76,934 of record VSMD01040314.1, read on the forward strand.
ATTTGTCTATCTCCCTGGGTTGCAAGTAAAGTTTTTTGTTTGTTTGTTTCCTCTAGAATAATTTTGCCTAATTGCAGTTTGCCTAGTTACTTTAACTGTGCTTTGGTAAAAGATTTGCCCATGTCTAATGTTATCTGATTTACAACATGACAAAGCTTTCCAAGTATTTAAGGCACTGACATAATGTTTAATTGAATTGCATCCACTTCATTTGCCATTCTAATATTAATTTTGGAATATTGTCAATTGTAATTATTTTCTATGACTATTTTCTTGAGTTTGAACCAGCTGAATGAAGTAACATATTTGGCTTTTGTTCAGCTACCAAAACTATAACCTTTTAGTATGCAAAAATATCTCTATTTGCTAGCATCATCTTTAATAATGTCATCATATCCCAGACATAACTATATTTTTCATTACTTTTATAGAGCAAGCAGATGGAACATAGAATTTTTGGTTTTGTCAGTTTTTATAATTCATTAACTATTATCAAAGTCTTAAGAAACAAAATCATTAACAGAGTGAGTTCAGGCTGTATTTTTCACTTTTAAGGGGTTTTGCTGACTTTACAGAGACAGCCCATTATAATTGTTTAATTCCTAAATTATTCTGCTAAGTGTTTGCGCTTTTTACCTCTGAAAGTAGTGTGATTCTGAAAGTATCCTTATCTACGGACACATTCTAAATTTATCTTTGCTGTCACCAAATTTTTTAAGAAAGAAAGTTCATTCATAACCTTACCTTTTTTTCTAATAGCTTCTCTTTCTGAAATCTAACATCAATTTTGTAACTTTTCCATTTACCCATCTCAGAACAACTATATTCTCCCATTAGTAACATTACAAAAGTGATATTCATATAATTTTTTTGGCTTTTAAAAATATATGTAATATCTTCTCATAGAAGTACTTGTTCTATTTTTACTTGTACCAGAGAGATAATTATTTCTTTCCATATTTTCAGAACCATGTGCAGAGGAGAAAATTCCATCCTTGGACAGTTAAAAGAAGAGCGTAAGTAACTGCTTTTTTGTCCTCACATGGTTGTTTTTCAGTATGAAAGTGAGGTATCAGTAATCATTAATGTTTTCAGTGTGATTATAGAATTCTCATAAAAGGTACCCCAAAAAATAATCAACTGAGGTAAAGTATTTATTCTCATTAAGTTGCCCAAACTAATTTTCTTTTTTATTATTATTATTATTTTTTTTTAATTTCAGCATATTATGGGGGTACAGATTTTAAGGTTTCAATAAATGCCCTTTCCCCCCCTCCCCCCACAAGTCTGAGTTTCCAGCATGACCATCCCCCAGATGGTGCACATCTCACTCATTATGTATGCCCAAACTAATTTTCAAATGAAGACACCAAGACTTGAGGTGCATACATAGGCAGTAAAAAATAAATGTCTTCATAATTTTTACTTATTTTTTATTATTTATTTATAGTAATTCTGTTGCAGATAACTGAGATTTGTAAGGCATTTAACAGAGACCCTGCATGTGTATTCTCCACTGATCCTACACCATAGTCCTGGAGAGTAGGCGGGACAGGTGTCATCCCTGCTTTAAAGATGAGGAAAGAAATGCTATGTGGTCACAGGTATTTATGTGGCTTCCTATATATGCAGAATTTCCAGAGTTCTTACAACCCTTTTTTGTATTTAGGGAAGAAAGCCTATCATACAGCTATTTTGCTGCCACTCACAGTTGACTGACCTTTAAGAGTATTGTACTAGAAGTAGATAGAGAAGAAAAAAACAGCAGAAATGCCTTTTGCTTCCATAATTCTTCATACTTTTCAAATGGAAATATCTCATATATCTTCTTAACTGATCCTCCTACCTAAGTCTTGGCTACAATATATTGTAACTACAGGTTTACTTACTATATCTTCCTGAGTTAACTGAGTTGAGCAAATAGTAGATGCTCAATTATAGTCTACAATTCTGTGCAGTAGGTACAAACATAGCTGGAGTCAGAACCCAAGTTGTATGACTGCCAGTTCAACCTGGATCCAGATTATGAAAACTTGGGCCCCTGCACTAAAAAGACTAGATTTTATCTAGAAGACAAGAGGAGGCTGGTGGAAGCCTCTGAGCCCTTAGAGTGAACTCATCGAAGTGGTGTTTATATGAAGATTCACTTACTCTCAGTAAGCAGAGTGGAGAGAGGCTGGTGGCAGGCAAGAGATAATGGTGTGTTGGTAATGGAAAAGGAGGATCACGTGTGGATAAGACTGTGAAGGAAGACTCTGAGGGACGTGAGAACAGAAGAGTAAGGGAAATGTCAGACGATTCTAATAGTTTCAATCTAACTGACCAAGAGAATGGAGCTCTGCAAGGAGGTCTGGAGAAGCCAGAAGGTGCCGTCATAATCACATGATGCCATGTGATACGGCCTTCAGATATAATATAAACCCCAATTGAATTTTTGGAAGAAATATTTTGTGTTATACTGGTAGCCTCCTAAATGGGGTACAGTAGATAATGTATTGAATGTGGAGAGAAAATATTAGACCTTCCAGGTATGTATATTTTTAACTTGAAAATAAGGAATTGGGCCATTAGCAGGAATGGCAGTGTAAGGATCTCCAAAAATACACCCCTCTATAAAAGCAACAAAAGCATTGACAAAAATTGTCAAATCAACATTTCCAGTTTTCAATTTTCAGTTGATTCTGGAAATTAACCAAAGATTCGTAACAATCCAAGGAGTTAATTCAAGAAAAGCAACAGAATCTTGGTAAGAACAGCAGGCTTTGTGGCATTTTTAACTTGCTATAGACCCACACCCCCTTCTCCTCAACTCCATAATAGTCTTAAAAACCAAGAACTCCTCAATCATGGTGAAAATCAGCCACCCGGAAGTGCCTGGCCGCCATCGGAGAAAGCAGAATAGGCTGGAAGCTCCCATGCCATGGCAATTCTTGGAGTATTGTCATTATTTGACCGGTATGGTAATTCTCTTTAAACTACCATTCAGAGAATTCATATTTGTTTCACTTGACTCAGAACTTGCTTAGCATAAATAGCCTTTTACCTGGCTATTTATCAAAAGTAATCAGCAACAATTATTTAACATCACAGCTGCCTGAGGCAGTGATAATAATTGAGCAAACAAGAAGCTCACTAAAACAACTTAAAAGGAAAAGCTGGGGCAAGAGAATCATAGAGGGCATTAGAAAGCTCCAACATATTCCTGGGAATGTAAAAGGCTATGGGTAAGGGTAGGGCTTTGTGTATGCCCAGGGCTATGCACATGCTCAGGAAAAACTTGAGAAGGCCCTAAACTCACACCTCTGGCTAACCTTGAGGCATTGTGCAGGCAGAAAGTGAAGCCTACAGCAGAATTACAGACTCATGCCTGGGCATTTGTAAGGCAGGCTCCCTTAAAAGGAGCCTTAAAGGGAGCCTCTCTGTGAAGCAGGCTCTCACAGAGAGACATTCAGTAAAAGCGCGAGAGATTCATTTGTTCCAGGCATTGAAGAATCATATAAAGTAGGTCTCCAGCTGCAATGGAATGAAATTGTAACAAAGGAAATTCTGGAAATTTACAAGTAGGTGAAAACTAAACAGCACACTTCTAAATGATCATAGAATCAAAGAAAATACTTCAAAAGACAGTAGAAAATATTTTGAGATGGATGAAATCGAAAACATCATATCAAAACTTATGAGACACAGCTAAAGCAATGCTTAGAGGAAAATTTATAGCTATAAACCTTTACATTAAGAAAGCAGAAAGATCTTAAATCAATAACCTAACCTTAAATCTTAAGTAACTAGAAAAAGAAAGGCAAACTAAACCCAAAGCAAGCAGAGTGAAAGAAGTAATAGAGATTGAAAGGGAAAGAAATGAGATAATAGAAAAACAACAGGGAAACTCAGAGGAACCAAAAGATGGATCTTTGAAGAGATCAACAAAATTGACAAACCTTTTAGCTAGGCAGACTAAGTAAAAAATAGAGAAGATTCAAATGACCAAAATCATGAAATAAGAGGAAACATTACTACTGACCTTACAGAAATGAAAAAGAGTATGAGAGAATACTGTCAACTATTGTGTGCCAACAAATTAGTTAACCTAGATTGATGGACAAATTCCTATAAAGACACCTATTGGTCAGAGTTCTCCAGAGAAACAGAATCAGTAGGGTATATATAAGAAGAGATATATTATGAGGAATTGGCTGACATGATTTTTGAAGCTGGGAAGTCCCACAGTCTGCCAGCCAGAAACCCAGGAAAGGTGGTAGTGTAATTCTAGTCCAAGTCTGAAGGCTTGAGAATGGGGGAGCCAATGGTGTCAATCCCAGTAAAAGGGTCAGAGAAGATCAATATTCCAGTTTAAGCAAGAAGGCAGGAAACAAAAAGGGTGAATTCCCCCTTCATCTCTCTTTTGTTCTATTCAGCCTCTTAATGGATTGGATAATGCCTACCCACATGGGGGAGGGCCTTCTACTTTGCATTCACTGAATAAAATGCTAATCTCATCCAGAAACTTCCTCACAGACACACTCAGGAATGTTTAATCTGGGCACTCCCTGGCCCAGTCAATTCCCTACATACAATTAACCATCACAGACACAAACTTACCAAACTTCCAGAACTGATTCCAGAAAAAAATCAAAAACTCTGAATAGACCAATAATAAACAAAGAGATGAATTTAACAATCAACAGTCTTCTTACAAAGAAAAGCTCAGGCACAGATGACTATGCTAGTTACTTCTACCATCTAAAATAATTAACTCCAATCCTTCACAAACTTTTCCAAAAAAATTACAAGAGAGGAATACAGTTATGTGCCACGTAAATGATGTTTAGGTAAACAACAGACTGCATATACAATGGTGGTTCCATAAGATTATAATGGAGCTGAAAAATTCCTATTACCTAGTCTACAGAAGTGTACAGTAATGTTTTAGGCCTTCAAATTCATTTACTACTCACTCACTCACTTACTCACCCAGAGCAACTTCTAGTCCTACAAGCTCCATTCATGGCAAGTGCCTATACAGGTGTACCTTTTTTTTATCTTATAAATCATATTTTTACTGTACCTTTTCTATGTTTAGATACACAGATACTTACCATTGTGTTACAATTGCCTGCAATACTCTGTACAGTAACATGCCGTACAGATTTGTCACCTAGGACCTATAGGCTGTAGCATATAGCCTAGGTGTGTGGTAGGCTGTACCATCTAGGTTTGTGTAAGTACCCTTTATGATGTTTGCACAAACCTAAAATCGCCTAATGACACATTTCTGAGAACATGTCCCTGTCAGTAAGCAAGGTATGTCTTTTCAACTCATTCTGAGTCCAGAATTATCCTGATACTAAAAACAAAGTCATTATAAAAAAGAAAGCCACAGACCAACATTCCTTATGAATATAGGCACAAAATTCCTCAGTGAAATACTACTAAACTGAATCCAACATGATAAAAAGGCCTCATAAAAAGCATCTACAAATAACCCACAGCTAATACATCTTAGTGAAGAAAGACTGAAAGTTTTCCCTCCTATGATCAGTGACAAGATGAGAATGTCCACTCTCAACATTGCACTAGAGATTTTCGCCAGGACAATTGGGTGAGAAAAGTAAATTTTTAAAAAATGAGAGGAGGAAAGGGAGGAGTAAAACTATCTCTATTTACAATTGACGTGATATTGTACATAGAAAATTCTAAGGAATTCACAAACACAATTAGAGATAATAAATCAGTCTAGCAATATTGCAGAATAGAAGATCTATATATGAAAATCAGTTCATTTTTATACACTAGCAATGAATAAGCTAAAAATGAAATTCAGAAAACAATTCAATTTACAATGGCATCAGAAAGAATAAAATACTTAGGAATAAATTTAACAAAAGTAGTGGAATATTTGTACACAGAAAATTCCAAAATATCATTGAAAGAAATCAAGGCAAATATAAAGAAATGGAAGGATATTCTGGTTTAAGGGACTGGAAACTTAACATTGTTAAGATGGCAATATTTCCCAAATTGATCTATAGATTCAACACAATCCCTTTCAAAATCTCCACAGCCTTTTTTGCAGAAATTGACAAGATAATCCTGAAATTCCTGTGGAATTTCAAGGTATTTAGCATTTCCAAAACAATATTGAATAAGAAGAACAAATTGGAGGACTTACACTCCTGATTTCAAAACTTGCAACAAACCTACAATAACAGATCAATGGAGTAGAATTGAGAATCCAGAAAGAACCTTTATGACTACAGTCAATTGGATTTCAGCAAAAGTGCCATGAAAATTCAATGGAGAAAGAAATCTTTTCAACAAATAGTTCTGGATACAACTAGAAATCCACATGCAAAACAAAATTGAAGTGAACCCGTATTTCATACTGTATATGAAAATTAACTCAACATAGATCAAAAGCCTAAATGTAAGAGCTAAAACTATAAATCTCCTAGAATAAAACATAGGAATAAATCAATGACCTTGGAGGATTAAGCAATGATTTCTTGGTTTCTATATCAAAAGCGCAAGCAAACATATAAAAATAGATAAATTAGATTTCATAAAACATGAAAGATTTTGTGCTTCAATGAACATAACCAAGAAAGTGAAAAAAAACACAGAATAGGAGAAAATGTTTGCAAATCATTTATACAATATAGGACTAGTATCCAGAATATATAAATAATTCTTACAATTCAGGCCAGGCTCATGTCTGTAATCCTAGCACTCTGGGAGACTGAAGCAGTCAGATCGTTTGAACTCAGGAGTTCGAGACCAGCCTGAGCAAGAGCGAGACCCCATCTCTACTAAGAAAATAGAAAGAAATTAGCTGAACAGCTAAAAATATATAAAAAAAATTAGCCAGGCATGGTGGCACATGCCTATAGTCCCAGCTACTCGGGAGGCTGAAGCAGTAGGATTGCTTGAGCCCAGGAGTTTGAGATTGCTGTGAGCTAGGCTGATGCCACGGCACTCTAGCCCAGGCAACAGAGTGATACTCTGTGTCAAACAATAATAATAATAATAATTCTTACAATTCAATAATAAAAAGAAAAGTAACCCAATTAAAAAATGGACAAAAGATCAGATTAGACATTTTTCCAAAGATACACACGTGGCCAATAAGCACATGACAAAAACAGTCAACATCACCGGTAATAGGAAAATTCAAATCAAAACCACAATGAGATACAACTTCACACCTTCACATCCACCAGGATGGCTATAATAATAATAATATAAAATATTGGCAAGGATGTGAAAATAGTGGAACCACATACGTAACTGTTGGGAATACAAAATGGTGCAGCTTCTTTGGAAAAACAGTTTGGTAGTTCCTCAGAAGTTAAACATAGATATCCTGTGACTCAGCAGTTCTAATTTTTAGTATATACTTAAGAGTATTAAAAACATATGCCCACATAAAAACTTGTACATAAATGTTCATAGCAGCATTGTTTAGAATAGCCAAAAAATAGAAACAACCCAGTGTTATTAACTGATGAATATGTAAGCAAAATGTGGCATATCCATATAGTGGTGTATTATTTAGATATAAAAAGGAATGTACTGATACATGCTACAACATTCATGAACATTGAAAACATTACACTAAGTAAAAAAAAAAACAGGCGCGAAAGGCCATGTATTGTCTGATTCCATTTTTATGAAATGACCTTAGTAGGCAAATCTGTAGAGATAGTAAGGATTAGTGGTTGCTAGGGTCTGGGGGAGTAGAATGGGGAGTGACTGTTGAGTATGAGATTTCTTTGAGGATGATAAAATGTTTTAAAATTAGGTAGTGGTGATGGTTATACAGCTTTATGAATATACCATTTTTAAAAACCTATTGAGTTATAAAGGAAAGAATTTTATGCTAAAATTTATAAATTTTAAGAATTTTTAAATTATTTGGAGGTTTTAAGAATAATGACAAACTTTTAGTACATGTATATAATTTTAAGATGTACATATATATATGCACATACACATTGGTGCTGTGTGTTCAGTAATTTTCTACTGATGGTTTGCTCAATCTATAAAACTTCAGAAAACCACTTTAAACATAAGACATGTACATCACCAATAACAAATGCTTCCAAAAGTTGTATCTAATTTTATCCAGGACAGAGAAAATTACCATATTATTCTGTCTATATTTCCTAATGGGTTAAAATGAAGATGACAATGAATAAGTCTATAAAAGACATATCGATAAAACAAAATTGGGAAAGTCATTCAGTGCTGGCAGTGGCTTGTAAAATTGTAAAAGTGAGGTTATAGGAGAATAAAAAGTCAAAACAAGCTTATTATTTAGTTTTTTAACAGTAAAAAAGTACTGGCTTGATACAAAGCATTTCATTTGGCTCTAGACTCTTTTCCAAGCCTTTGCCTATTCAGGGGGAAAAATGGATTTTAATGCAAGAAGTAATTTCAGTGTTAAGTCCATTTATGAAAAGATTTCCAAGTACCCTGGGAACAAGTCAAAATAAAGCATCTCAGTGGGGAAAATGTTCACATTCCAAACATGGACAGAACAGATTAATTACATAATGCCCTTTTCTGAAGTACAAGGTTGTATTGTTTTGTTTTTGTATATGTAGTGGGTTTTAAATACATGAACTAACTAATCTCTAATTGGATAGAAAAATATAGTGTTCTACTGTTTTAATTATTTATAATAACAAAACTGCTGCTATGAATATGTTAAAATTCCTGAAAAGAAAAACAGCAGCTATTAATGTATAATTATCTGATACTCCAGTCGTCAGAGATTTCATGATTAAAGCATTTCTTTATCGTTTTTATAATTTTTGTGAATTATAGCATTTTAGCAACCAATTTAGTATAATTTAAGATAAGGGCCAGAGGTCTTTAATCAGGATTAGGAATGTACCTACACCAAGTGTTACAAGTTTTCAAGTAACAACTGTAAACACTCTTGAATGTCCTTCCACAAAATCTCCTTATTAACATTGAGTCTATTGTATTGAATTTCTCTTCTTCTGAGGTACACATACACCAGTCTCACAACAGATATGTCCTGGGACCCGTGTAAATCTCCAGATTCTCAAGATACCTCCATGGTATTGGAACTCTCTCTGCTATTTGCTCATCTATTGCTTTATATTAATGCTTGTATATGCTCCTGGCTTTCTCACACTTTCTGCAAAAGGCACTTGTTTCCCCCAGAATATCCTCAACATAAATTCACATCACCAACTTTGTACCAATTACATGTTGAGCTAGTTTTCTTCACAGAATAAAGTACTGGCCAAAATATAATATTTTCTTAATTTGCTTTTTCTTCTTTCCTTGTAAAGCACATGGTGGATTCTTTCATGTCGTAAATGGGTACTCGCATTGCATTTAACAGACCACACTTGTGAATTCATCCAAAATGTTTACTTTCTGGCTAGGAACCATTATCATTTTTCTTTCATATCTGTTATTGGTACTAACTGTTAGTTTTCTTCCCAAGGCCATTTTTCACAAAGAAATAAAGATTGTATTCATAAGAGTTACTGCATAGCCATGGATGAGTGGGAAGTAGGTATGGACTGAGAGGCCCTCTGACTAATATTTCTCAATTTGACACACCCAAATTGAAGTATATTCTACAGAGTAACTTAATAGATTTAGGTTATGCATTTTGGGCAGGAATATCAAAAAAGCAATGTTGTGTTCTTCTTAGTACATCATATCAGGTGGAATATGATGTTGGTTTGTTAATATTACTGGTTATATTAACTTTGATTCACTTGGCAAAGATGATGTCTGCTGGAGTTCCTCACTGTAAAGCTTCTATTTTCCCTTTGTAATTAATAAGTATTTTGCTGGAAAACATGTTGAGTCTATATAAATATCCTGCTTCTTTTCAAGGGGGTGGAGGTATATATTTAGGATAAATTTATAGAATGAGATTGCTGAGTTAAGAGATAAACACATAGGGAGCTTTGTTAGGTTTTGCCAACTGACCGTCTAAATAACTTGTACCAATTTACATTGTCATCACCAATGTATGAGAAAGCCTACTTCACAATCTCACTAACAGGGTACGTTGTCCTACTGTTTATATTTACTATTTTGCCAGTCTCATAGGTAAGAAGTCGTTTCTCAGTGTAGTTTTAATTTGCATTTTATTATTACAAGGATGAATATCTTTTCAATTGTATCTTTTGTGTGTGTGAATTGTCTGTTTATGTCTTTTGCCCATTTTTCTATCAAGCTATTTATCTCTTTTTCCCTTCAATTATTGATTTCTTTATATGTTAGGACTCTTACCTTTTTATCTGTGATATATACTGCAAATACTTTCACCCAGTTTTTCTCTTGCCTTTTGCTTTTGTTTACAGTGTTTTGTGTCATGCAAACATATTGTTTTTATTTCAATCTAGCCAATATTATCAATCTTTTCTATTGTTGCTTCTGGATAGTAACAAAGTCTTCCCTTACATTTAGGATATACAGAAATTCACATTATTTCCTTCCAACACTTGTCTGGTGTCATATGTATGCATTTCTATCTCTGATACATTTGGAGTTTATTATTGATAAAGTTCTTGGAGTTTTGTCTTTTTCAAGTGTCGATGCAATTGCACTAGCATCTTTTATTTAAAAGTCCTTGTCCTAGCCATTTCAGATGCTGTCATAATCATATACAAAATTTCTACATGCACTTGAGTCCCTTTTTGGACTTTCTATTCCATTCTCTGGCTTCTTTGTCTATATGTGTGCCATAGCTGCACTGCTCTTATTTTATAGACTTTATAGTTTGTATTAATATCTGATATGGCTAATGCCCCCTTATAACTTTCCCCTTCCTAGTTATTCTTGCATGTTTACTTTTCCATATGAACTATAATATCACTATGGAGTATAACTCTATAAAACCTTGTTGGTATTTTTACTGAGATCATATTAAATTTATAAATTAACCTGGGAAGAGTTGACATCTTTTTAATGTTGAATTGTCCTATCCCAGAACAAGAGATTTCTTTCCATTTGTTCAAGTCTATTCTTGTATCTTGATAGTGTTTTAAATGTTTCTTTATAAAAGTTTTGCACATATACTATTAAGTTTAAGCATTTTATCTTCTTAGTTGTCATTGTAAATGGGGCTTTGTCTGTGTTTATGTTCTCTAAGTGGTTATTTGTGTGTATGAAGGCTATAAATGTTAATTTATATCCTGTTACTGTACTTGATTCTTGTATTGTTTGATATAACTTTATCATTGATTCTCTAGGTATGCTATCATAATATTTACAAATGGAGGTGGTTTCACTTATATAATTTCTCTTGTCTAATGGTATTGGTTGATACCTCCAAGGCAATATAAAATAGTATTGAAGATATTAAATACATGCACACACACATATACTTATATCATACACATATATAATACATGTATTATATATTTTAAGCATGTATTCATCACTTCCTAGTTTCTTTATTGTTTTTATCAGGAATGGATACTGAATTGTGTCAAAAGCTTTTTAGCATCTGTTGAGATAATCATATGATTTTTCTCCTCAGATTGATCAATATGATGTCTTATAATGGATTTCCTCATATTGAGTAGACTTACACCCCTGGAATGCATCTCACTTGATCATGATACATTAGTTTTCTTAATGTATATTACTAATCTTAAATCTACAAATACCAAAGGTCTTTGGCAGTGTCATTCAAAAACAATATCCTCAGGCCAGGCGTGGTGGCTCACGCCTGTAATCCTAGCTCTCTGGGAGGCCGAGGCGGGTGGATTGCTCGAGGTCAGGAGTTCAAAACCAACCTGAGCAAGAGCGAGACCCCATCTCTACTATAAATAGAAAGAAATTAATTGGCCAACTAATATATATAGAAAAAATTAGCTGGGCATGGTGGCACATGCCTGTAGTCCCAGCTACTTGGGAGGCTGAGGCAGAAGGATTGCTCGAGCCCAGGAGTTTGAGGTTGCTGTGAGCTAGGCTGACGCCATGGCACTCACTCTAGCCTGGGCAACAAAGCGAGACTCTGTCTC